>CATIWR010541372.1:0-96981 GCA_949677035.1 Omphalea diandra
TATAAAAATTAAATTTTTTTTTTTTTTCTATTTTTTTTATATATAAATAAAAACAGATACACACCGGCGCCATATATATATATATATATATATATATATATATATATATATATATATATATATATATATATAAAGAATTACATGATTTAACCAAAATATATCCAAAAAAAGTATTAGTTTGTAAGTGGCACCAATTTATAATTTTCTTGAGCTTGATATCTTTCGCTTTCTTGTTCTTTAGCATCTCCATAAACAACGCAACAAATAGTAAATTTTCAATGTATTATAGTTGATAAGGTTAAAACATGATTATTACTGTATCCTTTATCAAAGCTCAAATTAAGATATCTGCCTCATATAGGTATGCAATAATTACAAAATTAAATAATGAGGCAGCTATGTATACTTAAAAACAAAAATAATAGGGGCCTGGAAAAAAAAATCATAGACACAAATTTAAACTTCTCTCAAAATCAAAAGTTAAGAGGAGATTTAATAGATTCACAAATATCTTAAGTTCAAGTTCAATAATTACATTTTAAACCAGGAGCAAAAGATATATATAAAAAACTATCAAAAGCTAAACGGAATTTTAAATTATTTATATGATATGTGTGTTTAGTCATTATATATATATATAACTCAAAAAAGTAGAAAGGAGATGCACAAAATCAATGTTATAACAACAAAATCCTATATAGATAGTGCAACACAAAAACCCTAATTTGGAAGATTTTTCCATAATGACATTATTAAAATAGAACACATGAACCAAAAATGTATAACAGTAACCTTTTCTATATATAATAACCCAAGCATACCTTGCGAAATGAATGCAAAATTCTTCCTTTTTTTTTTTTTTTTTGTCAAGTTTTTTCAAGAGCAGCCTGCTGAATAAATTAAATCCAAAACATAAATCTTTACAGCCACATCAATGAGATGCAAAAACCACATACAAAAAATAACTGATAAAAGTAACATAATCCATATGGAAACTCATAAATAATAAAGAACCAAAACAGAAAACATAAAATATGTATCCTCCACCCTTTCTCTCAATGAAGCCATGAAAGCTTCCACCCGCCACCAAATAGAACTATTATATCAAATATTCAGAATTCACAAAGTGACATGTACTATAAAATACTACAAGGACCTTAGATAAGGAAGTTTACCACTATTTTGTACTCGAGCCATTGGGGAAAAAAAAAAAATCAAAGAGTTCTACGTATTAGGCCTGGTACATCTATGTTCTTATTGGCAAACAAACTAAAACTTTACAATCTACATAGAGTCTAAATTACCAACCACTAGACATCTCGTAAAATTTCTCAAGCAGTCACTTAAACACAAATAAATCAAGAGGGAGCTGCAAAACCACTAATATATTATTGTCTGTTGCATGTCATATCCAAGTTTTCTTTTAAATTTAAAATATAAGAAGAGGAGAAGAAGATAAGCAGCAGAGTGATAATGATTATTTTAATGAAATTCTTTTGAGAATGGAAAACTCCAATTTCACATGATCAATGACTACCTTCCCTTTCAAAGCTTCCACTATTGTAATAACTTTTGAAAGAGATATTGGAAACTTTTTCCCTGCAAAAAAAATAGGTGTGTTTATATCAGTATTGAGATATCTTCAAACTTTCAATCAATCTCATATGGCGATAAATGGTTGTGACTAACATAAAAGAGCAGTTTTTCTGCAGAATTAAGTGTAATTGATTTTAACACCTAAATAAACTCCTCATTTTCTCCCTCTCTAAGTTTATGTCATACAAACAAGCCCCTACCTCTCTCTTTCTCTAAGTTTATGTTTGTCTAACTGTGCATTGTCTCTAAGTTCATTAAATTAGATTCTAGTAAACTTTTTTAACTCATTAAAAATATAACATTAGAGAACATAATTAGGAGCAAGATAGAGATACCCTTTCAATCTCTTTATGGATTTATCTCTATTGCGAAAGTAAAATGAGAACTATGGATTTACCATACCACCACTAATCAGGAACTAGAACCCAATTGTAATAATCAAGAGACTAGGCAATTCAGAGGGTTCTGATATTTAGATTTTCTAACCAGAAATAGAAACTGATATTGAGGAAAATATATGACAATAAAAGTCAATTTTGCAAAGAATTCTCAAGTATAACATCAAACACAGGTAGAGACAATGGGAGAAAATGACATCGAAATGCTAATCTAGTATGTTTATGTCATCATGTTTAACCACTGGTTCAATTTTGCATTCAATATCCTAAAAAGTACATAATGGACAACGCTGGCAGTTACAAACAACACATACAACTTACAAACTGCAGTTTTTTTAATTTTTTTTTAAAAAAAGGAAGGAATAAGAAGTAATATGGGGACATTCTTTAAAGAGTGACTACATAAGGAACTCTTGCATAAGGCATCAATTAAATAATGCGGGCCCTTAGCATATAGTATCAAAGTCTGAAAGTTTAAAAGAGAGGCACACATGCAGAAAACAAGTGCTATATAGGTAATGCACAAGCACAATAGAGTATCATAACTCAGAGCCTCCCATAGAAACAAAATTGGCAAACCAGCTAAAAGAGGAACCTTTAAATGAAACACAATAAACTAACCTTTGAAAGAGTTGAAATCGCAGCTTTATGAATGCTGACAAGTGGATCCGAATAAGTCATTTCCATAGTTTTGAGAACAACTCCATATTGGCAATCAACTTGGTAACTAAAAAAAGTGTCGCGCTTCTAACATTAACTTCTCATCCATAGACCTTTTCCTCCAAAGATTATTTATCATACCTTCGACTTTTTGAGTCTTCACTTCCCCAATCCAAAAACTTGCTTCAAAACCCCATACTTCTTATCATCACTAGACAATAACCCAACCAATCGAGCCAAATTTAACAATCCATGAGCTCTAATTCCACCACATGACTATGAGCAATGCTAAATTAATGCTTTGGAGTGAGTGAGGACAATGGCTGTTGTGTGAGAGTTGATGATGGCACTAGGGGGTGGGGGGAGCTGTGACTATAACTCAGTGTTTGGAAAAGAGGAAAATAAAGGGAGAGAAAAATAAGGACTATTTTGAATGATGTGTTTTAAACGATAACAAAACAATGACCAAACCTTGAGAAATTCTAATGTTTGCATTTTAATGTTTTTGTATCCTATAGGGAGGGAGAATGTTGTGATAATATTTTCCAATAGGCGTTGCAAGTCTCCAATGGGCATTGAGCAAGTGAACAACGACATTGGGAGAATACTTAATAGGTGTTAAATAAGTGTTGCAGATGCCTAAAAGCTTTTTGGACCTCGCAATGGATGTTGCCCTTTTGCAACAACATTATGTTTTCGCAATAGGCATTGATCTAGACCCAGCAATGGGCATTACATATTTGCGACAAGCATCAAAAAGTGCTCAACTTCAGCTAAAACTTTTGAAACTCGAAACAGTCATTGGTCTTTCTTAACAGGTGTTGAAGGAGTTTCCAACAAGCATTATGAATTGCTCGATGGGCATTGAAGTATGTCTACAAGAGTTTGAAAAATAGATCATCAAGTTCATGCTTTCTAGGAAATCCACAACAAGTATTGCTCATGAGCCAACGGGCGTTGAAGTTGAGATTAACGGGTATGGAAGATTGATAATGGGCATTAGAGCTATTCGTTACAAGTTCAACGGGCATTGAAGAGAAACAACAGATGTTGTCTCCTCTAATGGTTAGTTTTGAAGAAAAATTATCAAACTTAAATTCAAGTACTCCAATGCTAGTTTTGTAGTTTGGGTATATAAAGAGCTTTTCTTAAGACTAAATTGATTGATGAAAGTTTGGTGAACGTTAGTAAACATCTAGAGAACATTTTTGTAACTCTTTATACAAACCTTTTTGGTGTTGCTTTATATTTGCGTAAAGTGAGGATTATTTTTTTACCCTTTAAGAGTAGATTTTTTTGAGTACTAAAAATATAATTATTGCCTGAGAGACATTGACACTGTTTTGATCTATCTTTGCTAGTGGTTGTAAATGTTTGTATTGTACCTTAGAAAAATACCAAGGGGTTGGGTTGACTCTCTTGTTCCTTGTAAAAAAGAGTGATTATAAATGTTATCCTTGAGCTTGTAAAAGGAAAGTTGTCATTGAGCCTTGAAAAGTGAAAAGTTATTCTTGAGCTTGCAAAAGGAATTGAAAATGTCTAAGTGAAAGCATGAGGAGTGGAGTAGGCACGTTGTTGAACAACTATAAAATCCTTGTGTTTATTTGTTGTTTCCACATTACTTGTTTGTATTTTTATTTACAACCTAATTCACCCCTTCGGGTTATCTTATCACCATCTAGGACCAACAATTGGTATCAGAGTCTAACCTCTTTTGAAGCTTAAGTGCAAGAGGTGCATGATCATAGCAACCATAAAGTCTAACGGTTATGGAGGATGAATCGAATGAGGTCTCTCGTAATGAGGTATGTGAACTTGATAATGATATCAAAAACATGTTCACAATAGAAAATCTAATTAAGGCCCTAAAATCAACAAATAATGACTTGGATTAATCTTTCTCTAGAAATAAGATTTTGAGAAATGAAAATGAATTGTTGAAAAATGAAATTTCCTTCATTTCTAAAATTAAAATGAGCTTCTAAATGACGTTGATTGTTTGAGAAAAGAAAAAGAAGAACTGATTTCAAAAGCATTTTTCTTAGACTCAAATGAAAGAGAATTTTTAAAAATGAAATTTTATGCTTTTGAAAAAGAAAATGAAGAGTTAAATTTTGAAAATAAATTTTATGAAACTCCTTCCAAACAAAATGACAGTTTAAAAAAAAGAGGTTTTAGACTTGAAAAACTCTCTTTCAAATTTTATTAAAAGAAAAGAAAAATTGGATTTACTTTTGGGCTCTCAAATAGATACTAGTGTGAAACATGACATTAGATATAATCATGCTTCTTCCTCAACTTATAAAAATGTATTTGTTAGAGCTTTACCTTCTAGAACACCTAGTGTCTAAGGTGTTGAATCACTAAGTTCTTCACGAAAGGTAAATGTTAATGTAAAGCTAAGAGCATAACACTAGCACATGCACACACTAAAAAACCTAGGTAAAATACTAATCATGCTTATATGTATGCATCTCATAAGGCAAGAAGGCAAAATGTGCTACATTCTGCACCTAGAAAAAAAATTACACATGATCACACTCACTCTAGGGTGCATATACAAAAGACTCATGTGCATGATCATAATTGCTCTCAGTCACACTCTCATAGGTCAAAGACAAATCATGTCATTATTTATGGAATAACATATGTTAATAACACATAATTCCTTCACATTTTAGGCATCAATCTTTTAGGAAGCCACCTCGCACTAGCTCTACAAATGAGCTTAAGAAAATATTTGCTTGGCAATGGTTTTATTGTGGAAATTTTGGTCATAAAGCATACTTTTGTTATGCTAGGTTGAGAGATGAGCATGTTTATATTGCTAACCCACAAGGACCTAAAGGAAAATGGGTACCAAAGAAAGTTTGATTTTGTATGTTGGAGGCTCCTCACCCTTTGCTTAAAATGGAAAATCAAACTGTGTGTGAAGTTGCCAAATTTGAAGGGGTCAATGTATTTTGAAAATCATAAACTGTAACGTATATTTATCCCTTCTTATTATTTAACATGCTTTTGCTAAGGGGAGTTTTAATTTAGGAATCTCTAACAACTATTTTTCCTTTCTTGCTTCCCTCAACACGTGAATAGGACATGTGACCCCAAGTATGTTAATTAAATTATTGTTTGAATATCTTGGGTGATTTGTTAGAAGAAAGCATATAGATGGGGGAGTTTTCTTTTACTAAGTGTTTTGTATTTTATGTGTTTGCTCTAAAAGTGTTGATCAAAACTCTTTTAGGGGATTATCTTTCTTTTGCTTTTGACAAAAGTGGAAGAATGTCTAATATATCTTTTTCTCATGATGATAAAAAGAGGGAGAATTTTTATGGATGCTTTGATTAAATTATCGAATGCTTAAATTGGCATTTGTTTGGTATCGCTTATTTAATTGGATACACTTATTTGAACTCCTTTGGTAGAATAACATTTAGTATGTGTTTAACATCCAACAATTGGTATCTTATATGGCATATGTGATATCCAGCCTTGTAAGCATCATTTGTATTTTTATGTTTTAACATTTGGTATCCTTTATGTTTTAGGTTTTGTAATGTTGGTATCAAAATATCTTGGTTTTGTCATCATTCAAAAAGAGGGAGAATGTTGTGTCAAGGGAGAATGTTTGAAAAACATGTGACCCCAATACATTAGCAGTACTTCTTTACTTTTAAATGATGTGTTTTGAATAATAACAAAATAATGACAAAACCTTGAAAAATTCTAATATTTTTATTTTAGTTTTTTTGTAACATACAGGGGGAGAATGTTGTGATAATGCTTTCCAACAGGCATTATAAGTCTTTAACAAACATTAAGCAAATTTAACAGATGTTGAAGAATGAACAACAAGCATTAAACTCTTCAATGGCCATTGAAAGAATGCTTAATGGGTGTTGAATAAGTGTTGTAGATGCCCAAAAGCTTTTTAGATATCATAATGGGCATTGTTCTTTCACAATGGGCATTAAAGAAGTGGTCCAGAATGAGCTTTGCACACTAGACCTCGCCACAGGCAATGTGATTTTGCAACGAGCGTTGATTTAAACCTAACAATGGGCATTATATATTCACAATAAGCATTAAAAAGTTTAACTTGAGCTAATACTTCTAAAACTTGAAATGGGCATTGATCCTTCTCAACAGGTGTTAAAACATGTTTGCAAGAGTTTCAAAAATAGAGCATGAAGTTCATGCTTTCTGTGAGAACCATAACAGGCATTGATCATGAGCCAACAGGTGTTAAAGTTGAGATCAACATTCATGCAAGACTGACAACGGGCATTAGAGCTATCAATTACAAGTTCAATGGGTGTTGATGAGAAACAACAAGTGTTTTCTCCTCTAACATCTTGTTTTAAAAAAAAGTCGTTAGACTTAACTTCAAGTACTCCAACAGTTAGTTTTGTAGTTTGGGTATATAAGGAGCTTTTCTAAAGACAAAATTGATTGATGAAACTTTGGTGAACATTAGTAAACATCTAGAGAATATCTTTGTAACTCTTTGTGCAAACCTTTTTGGCGCTACTTTGTATTTAGGTAAAGTGAGAATTATTTTTGTTACTCTTTGAAAGTATGTTTTTTTTTAGCATTAAAAGTGCAATTGCTGCCTAATTGAGAGGCATTGACATTGCTTAGATCTATCCTTACTAGTGATTATAAAGGTTGGTATTATACCTTAGAAAATACCAAGGATTTGGGTTGACTCCCTTGTTCCTTGTAAAAAAGAGTGATTGTAAAGGTTATCCTTGAACTTGCAAAAAGGAAGGTTGTCCTTGAGCCTTGAAAGAAAAAATTGTTCTTGAGCCTACAAAAGGAATTGAAAAGGTTTACGTAAAAGTTCAGGGAGTGAAGTAGGTACGTTGTCAAACCACCATAAAATTCTTGTGTTGATTTGTGTTTGTTTGTTACTTCTGCATTACTTGTTTATGTTTTTATTTACAACTCAATTCACTCTCCTCTTAGGTTGTCTCATTACCATCTAGGACCAACAAGAAAAATAAGGGAGGAATGAAATTTTCCTCAATTTGGAAAAGGTGGGACAATACGAGGGGAAAGGAAAATAAATTATATTTTACCTTTATTATTTTCTCTCCAAAATAGAGGAAAAATATGAGAGATTAGAGGTAATGTTTGTAAATTGACAATTCAGTCCATAAAAAAGATTAAAAAGTGTTGGTGGATTATTGTTTGAATTGGTTTTTAATATAAATGTATGATAATATTTATTAGAATTATATGTATTAATGTTTAGTTAATGTGAAAAATTGGACAATTATAACTTTGAAAGTAGTGACTTTATTATATTTAGTATATTTTTTTCTTGTTTAATTTTTTTGTTCTCTAATTTATTTTAGTAAGTAGATATTATATATTTTCTAAATAAAAAATAAAATAGGAAATATATGAGATAATGATTTTTTTTTCTTCCCTTTTTTATCCAAAAATGAGAAGAAAAAATAAATTTTATTTTCTTTCCTTCCTTTTTTATCCAAATATGAGAAGAAAAAATAAAGGAATGAAAATATATGAGATAATAATTTTCTTTCTTCCTTATCCAAATATGAGGGGAAAAAATAAAATAAGAAAATAAAATTTATTTTTTCTTTTTATTTTCTTTTATTTTTATATAATTTTCCAAATATAGGATAAGGAAAATGAGACAAAGGCATATAAGGAGGAAAGATAGAGACGAGGGGAGGGGAAAATTACCTTACATTTAATAAAAAAAAAAACACAGATTTTTTATTAATTTACCACTTTAACTGGTGCTCAGTTTTGTTCTCTTTTTAAAATTCAAGTTATGTTAACTTCACATGACTTAAAGTCACCCTAGCAACCACTGTTTTGTTTTCCTTTCCTGTAAACAAGGTCTCATTAGATTTTTTTTTAAAAAAAAAAAAATATATTTGGCTTGTTAGAATGGTGCAAAAACCTATACAGTCCCCTGTAAAATGAAAGCATACCTTTTCTTTTCGTTGACCTCTTGCACATAAACTCTTGGAAGAGGTGATTTTACATTTTGAAAACCTTTTTTTTCTTTTTCAAAAAACTCATAAAAATAGTTTGTAATATTTTGGATTTACTTTTATAATTGTGAAAAATTAATAAATGCGTTTTCATTTTAAAAGCACATTTCCTTTAACTTTTTAACTATAATGGATAAAAGACTCAATGTGCCTATTGTGCATTTAGAATCCATATTTAATTAGGCTTGTGGATGTTTTATAAAAAATATATATATATAATTTTGATATGATTTAATAATTATTTACTTGAATATTGATTATAAATGGATATATAAATATATATGTAAGAAAAATATTTACAAATATGTCTAATATTTTTTATATTTACACATTTTGTTTCTTACCTATTTTTCAAATGTCATTTATCTTTGTCCGTTTTGATGTTTCCCAGTTTCTATTCTGTCTAGGGTCATTATTAAAGGTTTTTATGAAATTTGTTCTCTTATTACTATTAGAACTTGATAGTTTAGTTATTAAATGGTAAAGGTGACAAAGATTAGCGTGAGAAGGAAAAGTTCATGGTGAAGAAAATTTATTATAAAATTAAAATATTATGAATATTTAATATGAATTTTAACAGAAAAGTTAGTAAAAAGATCTATTATTCGCAACGGAATAAAAACGAAATGATGCCTTGTTATAACTGTGGAAACGCGGTAATTAATTATGGCAAAAACATGAGGCCAGAGTAATTACCCCGTCTACATACTCAATTTTGGTTGGATTGCAAATAAAAGTATGAGCAAATTGAACCTTTGTCCTATCAAATTCAACTATCCTGATTAAACACTTTCATCATTATAATAAAAACATCAGAAATGACACAACACAGTGAACAATTACAGCGTAACGAAAATGCCAATAATGCTATATATCAAAAAGAATAAAATAAAAGTTAAAATAAAGCCCTTCCTGTTCTAACAAGAGACTAGGATAACTGATATTCACTCCAAACAATAGTATTGTCAACACAACTGACAACAAAAAGAATCAACCCAAAAATAAACCACCGGCAACAAAAAGAATCAACACAATAGGAAGGCCAGCAGCAAATTTTTCTTGTCAGCATGGCATATTTGAGACAATGGTTTCTTTTAACTTGAAAAGACTAGCACAAAATTTCATCTCTTAAACCCGGTTCCTTTCAGGAGTTTCACAGAAAAGTTTCCATCTTTCTAGCACCTAATCTCGTATGAGCCTGCTTTAGTAATATAGCGGACCCACTCAACCGTATTGTACCCACTCTTCTCCCATACCTGAAAAAATTATCCATGGTCATCAATGCAGAATTTGCAGAGCCAAATTGCATTACAAACTTCAGAAAAATCACCTTGAGAAAACGAACACGTAATCCAGATGCTGTAAACATGGGAACCTTCATAATTAAAAAAAAAAAAAAAAAAGATTCAGCAGTAATCATTCATAAATTGATAAAATTAAAGCATGTAATAAAATGAAGAAATGCAGGATTTTTCTTTTATCTGTTCTCGAGTAAAGTAACTGAACCAAGGACATCAAAATATCAAACTCTTCCGGTGCAATTACCTCTGGTTGACACGTGGCAAATCAGAAAAGAATAATGACACATAAAACAATTCATGGAACTGGAACTCCCAATTAATCCAATTCAGCACAATAGCAACATAAAAAACATTAGGCACCTGGAATTCCATCTGAATTGGTGGCCTTGTCCAAGACTTTTTTTCTGCCATGGTAGAAATCAACTCGACTTCTGCACTTAAGGTTGGCTCAGTTTGTCCAGGAAATTTTCTTATCCTAAACAGTATCAAGAACATGGCATTAAGCTACAGTATTTGGACAAAGTATAATGGTGAAACTTAGAAATATACCATAATATAGGATGAATTAATAACTTGATGGCCTCAGTCATTCAAGTGTTTGGCTTTGGCATGAGATAAAGATTGAAAATGGTTGACTTAAAATCTGATCAAGAGGAGCCCATAAATCTCATTGCAAAGACTAAATATCTTCCATGCTCTAACGAATCCAGTTGCATAATGCAGTGCATTCCTCAGCAGAAATGGGACATGCAATTTAACATGTCTGTAAAAAGAATTTTTATGTGCATTATTTAGCTTGTAATCAGGGTTGACTGTTAGGCACTACAATCTGGATTTTTGAGTTATTTATAGGTACAAATTAACGGTGGATAGTTTTTGTTAGGTAGTTGTTTTTCTGTTCTGTAGTACCAAGAAAAGAAAATCACTGACTAGACAAAAAACACATTATACGAAGACAATCATTCTTGGAACAAAATGCTGTTGTTCTGTTTCTGGATTACCAAAAGAAAAACAAAAAAGGATTAAAGAACTCACTAACAGAAAAATCAATTATACCAAGAAAATCATTCTTGGAACAAAATGCCAAACCTAAGGTCCTTTCCTTAGCAGACCCACAATTAAAAAGAAAGTTCTAACACCTTTTACACATGATATTAAAATTGATGTAGCAACATTTGAGTCTTAATACATATAAAGATTAAACAAAGCCCAAGGCATAAAAAATTTTAAACTTTAAAAAGCTAAAAACTAAAAACACTTACTTCCAAACCAAGCAATCAATGGCAGCATTATACTTTGCTCGACCTGATGTGACTTGGAAGCTTGTTTTAGCGGTTTGCTTGGGTACAGGAATTTTGATGACAACTCCAAGGGCAAACATTTTTGCACCAAAAACACTCTTGACCTGAAAACCAGCCTTCATAAGATAACTGCACAAGTGCAAACATCCACCCTCTAGAAAATATAGAACAACAAACCTTAACGTTCACTTCCATGCGTGTTCGACCAAGTTCCTTGATTGTTGGCAATACCCGAAAAGGAAGATTAACTCCCTCAGTGATACGATACCTATAAAAAAAGATGAACCAGCAGAGAATATAAGAAGTCAAAAGATTAAAAATAATAAATGATAACACTATACAGTAATACAATATATTTGGAGATGTGAAGTTAAGGCAATTGATAATCTCTCAATAAACCTTTGGACTGCTCAACTAAGTGAAAAACAAAATAAAAAAAGCTGAAAAAAAATAAGCATTCTAAAGTATACACCAGTTTTTTTTTTTAATTCTTTTTTTCTTTTTTGAGGTTACTAAAGATTAAAGCCTATGAAAATTGATGAGGCCTTTGGTGGTAACCATCCAATGGGAAACAAGGTATCGCCTCCCCCAAAATTTGTTATGAAATGGCCAAGAATGCTCATGTATTACTGTTATTTAAAACCATGGTTGCTTTCCTTGACATTCCACCTTTTTTTTTTACTGATAAAGCATATCTGGATGTTGGACTGCCTCTGATGCTTCTTGTCCAGAAAATTCTGCAATATTTCTTGTTGTTAAACTAGCTGTGTTGCTTTAACTGCAAAATTTCTTAGCATTTCTGGTTGTCGGTATTGCAATTCTGCATGTTCCACAAACTTCATTATCCTTTGCGCTTCTTGTTTGGATTGTTTCCTTTGTTCTACCTCCTTATGTATTTGTAGGAACCTATACTGAACCAGCTAATCTTGAAATTTTGGTTTCTTAACATGTAAAATATGCCTTATATCCACAAATTCATAATGCAAGTAGGAAACTTGTCCAGACCACCATAATCATACTTTAGGCAATGCAACTTCTCTATTCATTCATTGCGAACATTTATTTCAGATTGTAATTGTTGAATCTCATCCCAGAGAACACAACTTAAGAAACATATAATTATGGTCTATGTTTTATATAGGACTTAGTTGGATTATTATAGATTATTTCCTAGTTCTTTTAGGGTTATATTTATATGTTATTTAGCTGCTTGTTTAATATTTTAAGTTCAAGAGCAATATTTTGTAATTTCTAGCTTTACTGGGGAAAAAAAATGTCCAGATTTGTCAAGGAATTTTGTATTTATTTTAAAGTCTTATTAGCATCCTTGTTGGTCTACAAAGCATTAATTCCTTTTTAGGCTTTATTTGTTTCATGAAAAATATTTTCAGAATTTTCTAACGTTTGGTTACTCTTAGAAAAATTAGTTAGTAGAAAAATGTTTTCTTGAACAAAAAGAAATTTTCATCTCTACAAAAAATGACCTCATCTTTTCAAGAGAAAAAAATATTTTTTAGATTTTAACAAACTCATCCAAATAAAAAATGAAGCATATAAATATATATCTGTTAGAGAACTTATTATCACTATCATCCTTGACCTCCAACACCATCACTAGTTGCCAAGATAGGACCCACATAAATTTTCCTTTCTTAATGTGCTTTACACTCGTATTGAACAGTAAACAATATAAACATAAAGTTTTTACAGTCTACAAAATATAATCTTTATAAATCAAAACAAAATATTTTTTCGATTTATTCCAAATACTAAAAAGTATCTTCATCATAAAACATTTTCCAGACAAGTTATTTTCCATGAAAAAAACAGAGCCTAAACTTTGATTTGCAAGTCCAATCCTAGTAGATCAGGACTAGTTTTAAACTCCTTTACCTTAAAGGCTTATGTTTGGTAACACCCAAGTTTGTAATTCAGTTTTCAGATTGAGCCAACAAAAATATTACTACAGTTATATGCTTCTTTGAGTTGTGTGATGCAATTCAATCCCAAGTAAGCTACTTTCAGAACCTTGGGTGTCATGCCTAAGGATGTTTATGTGCAATGACTAAACTATTATATTTTATTTACTATCATGTATTACCGTCTGCAGCTCCTTGTTTTCACTACAAGCAGCCCAAAACCCTTCCATCTTCATCTAATTTCAGTTTTTTAACCCTATTCCCTTCAACCCTAATCACCTTAATTTCCATCACTGAAGCTTCAATTAAGCCTTAACTATAGCCTAAATACCTGGCCCCCTACAACTTGTCTTGCTTCTGTTGGTATCAGAGCTTCAAGATCCTTGAAGTCCATTGCATGATTTTTTTCAAAAATGGTGATGCTGTTGGTTGAATTGCATCACATAAAGAAGCATGTAACTAGAGATGGCAGTGGAACAAATAATTTACTATTAAAACAGATTTGGATAGTGCTTAAAAGGTTTTAGAGCAGATTTAGATTTACAATATAATATCCATGCTGAACATGGATAGGATTTGGACTTAAGTCCATAGATACACAATTCCAAAACTGAACATATAATAGAATTTGGATTCTGATAGCAACTATCTCATTATTGCATATCCACTTAAGAGGCAACAAAATGGGTCATTTTCTTTGTTACCTTAAGGAGGATTGAACATTGGACATAGAGAACAAATAATGACAACGCTTAATGTACTAGTATTTTATATATTTAGTCATAATATTATTGTTATCATGAAATTATTTGTTTTCATTAATATGTACTGACCTTGCTGGATTCTTTTTCAAAAAATTATTGAAGTTCGATTTTTGCATCCTACCCACTCACATTTAATTTGATTAAAAATTCAGTAAAGATTTGGATAGTTTGCAGACATTAGAAATTTGATCCAGAACAGTTATGAATAATGAGGGGTTAATCTTAAATGGATTCAGAATAGTTATGGATAACACGGTAGTTCAATGATTTGGGTAATGAATATATCAAATTTTCATGGATACTCAAAGCATGTTTGGTATTGCTATTGAAAAAAATCTGATTTTGAAACAAAAAATACAAGAGATTCTCTCTTATAATAGATTATAATTTTTTTCACTACGAGTTTTATAGCTAAAAAATCTGATTTTGAAAAAAACTTATCTTTGAAACTTTTATCAATAATAATTTTTTACTTGTGAAACTTATATTCAAAAAATTTATAATCAAATAAAAGAAATTTGTATTTTTTATCTCAAAATCAAAATTTTCTAATAGCAAAGCTAAATGCTCTCAAACTATTGTCATCCCTACATGCAATTACTGGAATATTTTTATCATCTCAAATATTGACAACTCAACAACGCATCACAAATTCAGGTATCTCCAACAACATAGCCAGAAAAGGGGGAAAAACAGAGTAGGTACACATTTAATTTTTATGTGTAGGCCTTTAGGTTTTAGTTCTTTACACTATTTAGTTTATTTACATTTGCATTTAATAGTGGGCAGTTACCTAGTTGTGATAGGACATTATTAGAGTAATTTCATGTATTTAAATAGCAGTCACATGTAACGATAGTGGAGCTATCACAACCGTAACGTAACAATAACAGCAAACTGCTACACAATATTTATGCAAAAAATTGTAAAATGTTGTAAATTAAGAAACTGCTGCGTAATATTTATGCGAAAAATTGTAAAATGTTGTAAATTAAGAAATATTTTCATAATTCAATAAATTAGCATAAATTTTGCTCTTTAATTTTTATTGAGTAGGAGGTGTCAAAACGGGTCAATGGGTTGTATTCGTGTCATGTCAACCAACTCAAGTGACATGATTAAGGTCAACACATAAAAGTTTTAAATAAATGTTATCTAAATTTTTCTCAATAAAAATGTCTATATATTTATACAAAATGATCATTTTAACTTTGATATTACAAATAAATTATACATATTATAAATAAATTGTCATGTTCACACGATATATAAAATTAAACAGGTTATAACAAGTTCACGTGTCAACCCGTTAGATGACTATTTCAAGTCGTGTCATCAAAGAGTCAACCCATCGATTACACGAACTCATTTAAGCTCAACCTAATCTATTAATTTTACGTGTTTCACAAATAATGTTTGTGTCATAACTCATTTTGGCCCCCCCCCCCTCCCCCTCCCCCTCCCCCTTAAGCTCGCTATGTTTTGATTTGGTACAAATGAAATGGTAGAATAAGAAATAAAAGAGGAAGAAAAATTGAAAAAAAAACAAGAGAATCTGCTTGTTATGTAACAGCATTACCATTACAAAACGATCGTATGGCCACTGTAAATTGCAAAAAAATTTTAGTCGTTAAATAATAGTCATTATGATAATGAAGGACAAAAATACTATTACATAACTGTTGTTTTGTTACATAACGACCATTATTTAATTCCCCCGGTAATTTGCACCAATAGTCATTTCACTATAACTCAAATTCTACTATGATCATAAAACAAAGATTTTATTCAATCTGGTCATTGGACTTCCGTTATTTTTGCAACCAAGATTAGGGAGCTCAAATTCTAGTTTTCAAGTTCTTGGAGTGTTGACACAAATGGACTTTACATGCTCATACAATCATTTTGCACCTTTCATTCTTTTTACACATTATCCAAGTAAGGCCCACCATGCACCCTAGCATTTAAGTGGCCTTTACCACTAAAACGCTTCACCTATAGTTACAAACACTTGAAAGAAAAAAAATTAGAAAATGCATATTGACTATATTGGCATGAAAATGTTAAAACTTATGCCACATTAACATTTCAGTCATTAAAAGACCAAAATTTGTTTTTGACACTTCATTACATTATTATTAAAAGGTTAATGACGAAATTAAATAAAATTGTAGTTATAAAACCACAGTATGATTTCTACATTAAATAAAGTTATTAACTAGTGGGAAGTTATTAGTAGCAATGATTCTTATTGCCTTTGTATTTAAAAAGAGGTAGGAGACTATGAAAGGGGGGGACAAGTTGTTAATCCCCAATTGGTTCATGTTTTATCAAAATGTAGAGTTCTCCCCAAAAAGCTCTTAACTTTATTTAATAGCCTGATGACCAAAAAATCCAAAATTTTGTGTTTTAACAATTTTAGCTAAAACTTCTGATTTTATCAATTTTTCCCTACTTGCAGAAATTAGTTTCAATTATCGTATTGTAACAAAAATTGATTAGAAATGAAACAAAAAAAATTAATATTTTATTAGTCATCCAACAACTATTTTTGAATGCCTTTTTTTCTTTTCTAATTCCACCTTTCTTTTTCTCTTTTACTGTCCTCTCCAATTTTTTCATTTAATTTTCTGTTCATTGCTACTAGTCAAACTAGTCCATCTCACGTGAATTTTTTTGTTTCATCAATCAAGTAAACTGAATAATAGCACTATCATTTTCCATTCCTAATTCATAAATTTTTTTGTGCATAGTCCAATCTGGTCTGATTTTTAGAAAATCATTAAGACCGGACCAGAATTTGGTCTCTTAAAAATCAAAGGGTTGGGACCAAACCAAGGTGGAAAAAGGACAGGACCAAATTAAAATAGAAAATTTGGTCCTATTCAATTCTTATTTTCAATTCAATCAAAAAATTTTATATTAATTTTAATATGTGTATATTATATGATTAAATAAAATATAAAAATTATATACTAATATTGAATCCCCTAATATAGAATCCTTAGCTTCATTTTTCAAGCATATACTAAATAATGAGAGAGATTTATGATCATACTTCATCAACTCAAATTCACCATCTGGTGGGACAAAACTAACAGTCTTTTCCGAGTTGAACCTTGTCAGGTTTACACATTGGTGGAAAGTAACATCATCAAGCTCAATTGTCTTTCCGCTGCATAAACAATATCAAGTTATTAGAGAATACGTAAAACTAATGTCCCTACACACAACCATTAGCACTATATACTAAAAACAAACAAAATATATCATGATCAGACATATGAGAAAAACAAGACCAAAAATAAAAGAAGAGAGAAATAGCCTAAATAGTTCTAGACCTGTTGGCTTTTCTTTGAAATATATTTGATGTGAAATTGTCACAATCAGAAGCAGCATTAATAAACACTTATTATTGAAGATAGTAACTATCTAATGCCTTTTGTGGTCTTGTTTGGGTTTCAATAGACTTTAACAACAATGGAAACCAAAACATATAGTCTATAAAGAGGATAAGTGTTTGGCTGATAAAGTGCAAGGAAAAAAAAAAAAAAAAAAGAAAGAAAGAAAGACGCTTCAACAATTGTAAAGAACCTTTTGATATTCAGTATATTCAAGCTTCATGCCATAAAATACAGATGTATTTTGTAAAGAACCTTTTGATATTCAATATATTCAAACTTCATGCCATAAAATACATCTTTGGTTCAATGATATTAGAGTCATCTCTAGCGCTATAAAATTGTAAGTTGCAACCCCATCAAAGCCAACATAACCAAAAAACACAAAAACAAAAACAAATCAAATGAGATTAAAAGGACTCTAACAAGTTCAAAAAGTAAATTAACAATATTAAGGCTATGTTTGGTTGGAAGGGAGGACCAGAGAGAGGAAATGAACTTAATAAACCATTTTGAGAAAATACAAAAAGGGAAGAAAATGTACTTGGACTTCAATCAAGTCAAGATACATTTTCATTCTTCCTCCTTTCCTTTCAAACAAAATACCAAAAAGGAAGCAGATGTACTTGGACTTGCATCAAGCCAAGACACATTTCCATCTTCCTGCTTTCCTTCCAAACAAACATAGCCTCAGATTACAATACATTTTACGCTCCAAAGTTTAGCAATAAAAATTTAATTGATTCATATAACTTATAAGTGTGCTATTTAAACATAATAGCAGTAACAGTAACATTGAGTTGGCTACATAGTAGAGTTTCTCAGCTCTCTAAAATTGTTAAACTAAAAGTGAATTGAGGATAGTAAAATGTAGATAAATAAACTAAAACTTTTTCCTTCTTAAAGAACTAATGATGCAGAAATGATAACATTGCTACCACAGAAAATTATGCAAGTTATTAACATGTATTGGCAAATGCATAAAGATGTTGTGGAAAGTACAATATGGAAATTTGTCATTTACTTAGCAATAATGCACAATGCATAGGATAAGACTAGTTTGATTCAAAAGATAAAATGAGCATAATGATAAGTCAATCCAATTACTAATTTCAATGAACTGTGACAATCAACAATAAATCTTAAAGCTATTCAAAATAATGTAGACAATAGCTCATGAGTGTTGGTTAAGAATCAAACTTTACAATGTATTTACATGTGCATGTGTGTATACACATTAACAACAGTCTCGAAATTAGTAAAAAGTTCCATTGTCTCTAAAAAAAATTATATAATAAATAAAACTTGAAAATTAGAGTTACAAAATTATTTTTATTCATTTTCTAAAAGTTTAGTGATTTCAATGGTGGAAAATGAAATAATTTCTTCACGTTTTTAAACTTTTGCTTATGAATTCCTCATCAATTTCGATTTTATCATCTCAAATGTCCTTAATGTAAAAAATAATAAGATTTTGAGAGTTCAATATGTACAAATCAAAGTACAAGGACTCAATAACATAAACTTGCAAAGTTCAAGGGACTCAAAATGCATTTTGTCTATATACACATATATATGTGGGGATGGTGGGCAAATGTTTTAACCGACAAAAAAGTATACTGCGAAATTTTATTATGGACAACCAAGGGCATTATTAATTTAGATTTCATTAGTTGGAAAAATATTAATTAGATATGATTTTTTTCAATTTGCAAAAGAAAAAACTTAAGACTCCTTTTCTAACAAGAACTCTACACGTTAAAGAAAAAAATTACAATTACTAATATTAATACAAGGTTCAAACTCCTAACATTATCTAATAGGGAAAGCTTTTAATGCATAACTACATGGCCTAATAACATTATTAGTTTGCTTGATTATTACTTAAAAGTTTCCATTACCTAAAACATGTGGCAAAAACCATCAGGGCAAAGATTTGAACAATGAAATTTAAAAACCTATAACAGATAGCAAAAAACACAATTAAAAAAACTTTATTCAAGATATCTAAGGATTCAGTTAGTTAATTGTGCTTCAAAACTTTCAATGTATAAGAACTAAATTCATTTTTCATCGCATTGGTTCAAAATTTTCAACGTAAACGAACTGAATTCATTTTTCATCACATTGCAGCCTCATGGGTGGAATAAGTATGAATAATTTTGTTTCTTAATAAAATAAGGATAACTTTCAATAGATTAAAAAAAAACTGCACCTAAATAATTAAATTGTAGTCCAAATTTAAAAGGGAATAGAAGAAGAAACAAAATAGAAAAAATATAAATTTGAGTTTCACTGTTTATGAATCTAACTTTTGGAGTTGTCCAAATTCAGCTGTACTAACTTAAGCTTAGCCTATAAGAACGTAGGTTTTCTTCTGTAATTTGATGAACGGAAGTGTTGTGTAGTCTGCACTAATATTTAGTAAGGTGTGTGTAGCAAAAAGTTTGTGTGTGATAGTCTTTGTTGTATATAAATTAGTAGAACTGATGGCAGCTTTATCTAAAAATAACGATTTAAAAAATCATGAGTTATTCACATGCAAAGCATGTGCGAGAAGTCCTAGTATGTATATATGCATACACACTTACACACACACATGAAAGATGGTAAAAACAATAAAAAAAAAATTAAAAAAAAAGAAAGAAAAATAGAAATTTGCTGCAGTCACAACTGATCAATTGTAAACTCAGCATGTTAGGATACTATGATAAGAAAAATGAGAAAAAAAAAAATCTTAGCTAAAATTCAATTTCACCAAGAAAACTTCAAAGCCTATGTTCATCCAAAGAATAATATAAGGTGCCATGAAAATCGAAAAGAGAATAAACTAACACTAACAGAGGCCAAGTCTATTATTCTTATAAACATTTGTTTGATATGGAAAAAAATAAACTTATAAACTGATGCACAGAGCCAAAAAAAAGCAGCCATTACAACTAAGAGAATAAGAACGAAATGGGAAAGATGATAGTTGTGTACCATAAAAATCTACCTTTTGGCAGGACGAGATTTCAATTGTGACTCCTTCTCAAGTCCAATTTTATCATTTAAACCCAACTTCAAATCAGGCATTCCAGAAAGGAAACATTTCATAAGAATCTTCCCCGTTACATCACAACGTAGAACACTACCTATAACAAGCAAATCATTTATGAGCACAACGATTACAAAACAAAAAGAAGAGAGTACAAAACAACAAATAAAATATCATTCCCACCTTTTGAAGACATAAGAAGATTTACGCTTTCCACGATATCCAGAAAAACCTGAAAGGAAATATTAAAAAATCTAGCACAATGGTCAACGTATTAAGTGAGATGCAGGGAAAATTGAAAATTACCTCATTCTTTTTGTAAACAAGACCCTCTCTCCGCCAACCAACAGCACCCGTGACTTGCAGCGTTGCATTAGGTACAGGTTTATCTGTTGGCTGTTTTAATTTTTATAGTAGCAAAGATTAAGACAGAAATTATCAGAATTTTTATAATAGAACGCACATAAGAGACATAGTAGGAACACAATATCAGATTTATATTATTCAATAGAACATAGATGTCCAATCGTCCAAGAATGCTGCCATAGTTCTGCCAGAAAACAATTTTTTTATGTAAACATCTAACCTTGGATGAAAATGGTGAGCGGACTCCTTCCTGAGTGATGTAAAGCTTTAAAATCTCAGGAGACAGATTTTGTGGGTAACCAAAGTCCATGATTTCTGCAATTTAAGGAAGATACAAATCATTTACTGGTTTCAGAATTATTCCATTCTGCATCAAAAATTGATCATTAAGCATTTCATATCACAGGCAGAACCATTTCGAAAGCACAGGGTTCGGAGGTAGATTTCATTAAAAAAAATTGCAAGAATCAATCAACAGAAGAAACAATTAAGTAACAAATCACCATTGACATGTATTTCAAATAACATACCATCCAACAGCTCATAAATCAGGACAAAATTATTTCTGATGGCATCTTCATCAAAAGCCCCACCAAAATATGATTTGAACAATGCAACAGCCTGCTTGCAACAGAGACAGTCCACAATTAGCCACTAAAGAAGCAAGTTGCTTGTGTCTCCTAGAGACCACCGTGCCTCCATGAATAACTATTGGAACTGGGAGTACTATTTGGTACCAAAATCCAATCATTTTGGCTTTGCAAGTAAAAATTACAGTGATCCACAACAATAACAATCTTGTTAAAAGGCAATTGCAGTAAACCTATTCCATTAAGAAGATCAATGCATGTGAATATCAACAGAGCAATTTTTCAAAAATTATCAAACTTTTCAATGCAAAAAAAAAAAAATATTAATAAGTGGAAGACAATTTGAATGCACTCTCAAACAGCAATTAGACCGATCATTACTCATAAGAATGATGAAGACAAATATGAAGAGAAACCAAAAGCTAACCACCTCTACAACAAACTTGAATGCACAAGCCACATTTGCGTTGCTGCTGACAACAATGACAATGTAGACATTGCTTATTCTCATGTAAAAGAAAGAGCAACCTCCAATCTGCCTCACTGGGCATGTGCCAAGTTCTTTTGTTTGCATTATATGCATTCGAAATGCATCCACCATATTTCCGCTGGAAGAAACTGTATGTGTTAGTACCCATCAAAATGTAAAGCCACTACATATAAAGTAACAGGGAAAAAAAAAAAATCATACCATTGAAGAATGCCATGGAAAGAATAAAAACAACAATTGCTGTTAATCAAGGGAGGAAAAATGAATAAATAAAACCATCACCCCACAAAGAATAGCATAGAGATTCCATAGTAGTTAGTTTTTTGCAAAGAGATACCATATCATTCAAGAAAGTGGCACAGAAGACAAAAAGCCTAATTGGTGCAGACTATCTCGTATAAATTTTTTTTTTAAAAAAAAAAAAAAAAGGTTTTACATTTGAAAACCACCTTCCCAATTACAAAAGAAGAGGAAAAAAACATCAGATTATTATGTCCCAGTTGCCCTCAGTCCTACAGCTCCTCATGGGAAAAGATTTCAAAAGCTGTGTGCCTAACAGTAATAACAAGATAGAAGCTCTCATTACACATTAAGCTATGGCCTGCACCGCATCAGGACCAAAACTGTTGTCCAACCTTCATATAACTAATCACAAGAACAAAATGCTGTCAACACCAGAGTCAATCAAGCTAAACTAGTAGAGATTATTTTACTAGAACCTTATCTTGGTATGATGCATGTAAAAAGTTCAATACAAACATTTGACAAAGCCAAACACTTTTTAAGTAAATTGAGAAGAATTGATCTCAATTGCAGTAAATCGATACCCTATTCCTGAAACCAACACCAGTTCTACCTAAACCCAATATTGAGCAACAAATCCCAGTTTTCTCACAGCTTAAGCGGCAAAACTCATTTAATGACTGAGCCAAACCAACATTAAAAGCAAATTCATTATTCAGATGCAGTTAGGCACGTATACATGCAATCATTAGCACAAAAATCATATGTTGAACACAATAAAAACTACACACTAACAGAAAAATACCCGACATCATCGCGATAGAGGCGATTGATAAGTACATCTCCGCGGAGATTTAAGAAATAGATGGCAGAAGCAGCCACCGGCATCGCTGATCCAGTGGATCGAGCACAGAATAACTCGACGAGGATGATGATGGGTCAATACAGATCCAGCGATTTTTGAGCTTGATGGACCGTGTAGATTTTGATTATATTTATATACAAATGAAATAGTTGGTCGTGATTGAAGGCTACCGAGCGCTGGATGGGATCATCGACAATGGACTCAGGAAGAACCAGAAATTTTTTTTATCAAAAAAAAAAAAAAAAGAACCAGAAATTTTTAATTTTCAATGACATACGTTCTTTTGTTCGTGAAAGTTGCAGTCAGCAGCGGCACATTTTGGTCTTCCTTCAGCAGGCGAGGATGTCTGGCACGTGTGTCGTCGATGTATTTGGTATACAAAGCCACAGCAGCTGATTGGGATAAAACTCAAATCAGCTGCTGATTACTAAAGTACAAAAATGTTATAAGATGCGACATATTCGTGATAATAAATTTTAATTAAATTTTATATTTATTTTTACTAAAATAATTAATTATAAAATTAAAAATTAATATATAAATAATTATAATATATAAATTTTTTCATCTAATTAGACTTTAAATAGACAAAAAAATAAAAATAAAAAATGATAATTAATTAGTATAATAAATTTAATAATAATATATTATTTTAATAGAAATAAAAAAAGTATAGTTCTACTTTTTCTTTTGTTATTCATTTTTCTAGTTAGTTTTTTTATTTTTTTTATTACATAGAAAACTAAATATTTATTATTATTAAGGTTTTCAAGAGAATTAAAATAAAAATTTTCTAGATTTCTTATATTATTTTTACATGAAGGACTTGCTATATTATTAGATTTTTTTGTTAATTGATAAAATTAAATATTTAATTATTAACTTATTTATCATAGGTAAAATAAAAACATATTACATTATTACCTGTTAAAAATATTATATTATTAATGTAAATTTATTTAACAAATAATAAAATATTTATTTAAAATTTAGCCTGAAATCAAAATTAATTATATGTTAGTTGATAATTTGTATTTTGTGAAGTTATAATTTAATATTTTATTTAAAATATTTAAAAATATTAATAAAATAAAATATTCATATAAACTTAAGTAAATAATATTTATTTTAAAACAGATAATATATGAAAAATTATTTTGTAGCTTTGTATTTTTTTAGTTATCAATTTTGTAGTTTCTTTTAGTGATTATATAATACTTATAGTCATTTTAATTAGGTAGTTCTATATAAAAATTTTGATTGCCTAAGTATTAAATAGTCAATTTGATAAATATAAAATTTTTATCTCAATAAGTAGTTGGGTGAGAAATAGCAATCATTTATATCTAAGATTACATTAGAGATGAAAATCAATTATATATATTGATTGATTGATTAATTACTTGATAAATAATAAATATTCATTTTAAAATGAATATAAGACCAAAATTAATTATATATTAGTCGACAATATATGCTTTGCAGTTATAACTTAATATATTATTTAAAATATACTTAAAATATTAATAAGATTAAATACATACAAAGCATGTGACTAAATAAATAATATTTTTATTTTCAAAATAGATAATAAATAGAAACTATTTTGTGGCTTTATATTTTTTAATTATCCATTTTATAGTTTCTTTTAATTATTATTTATTTTTATTTATAGTTATTTTTTATTAGTAATTTTATATGAAAACTTTGATTGCTTATTTATCAAACAATTAATTTAACAAATATCAAATTTTTATCTCAAATAAGTAATTAGTTGATAAATAACAATCACTCATCTAAAATTAAATCTGAAACTAAAATTAATTACATTCTAGTTGCAAATTCATGAATTGCTCAATATGATTATAATATTAAATTTTAAACAACTCTAATATTTATTCTATTAAATAATTAATTAATTAGTTAAATGATTAAAATTAATATGTAAATAATAATTAAATTTTAATTAATATTTTATAAAAAAATTTTATCGAGTAAATAAAATAATAAAATAAAATTTTCAAACTTGTAATTATATTCAAAAATAGATGTAACAAAAAATTATCTATTAATTTATATATTTAATGTTATTAATATAATTTAAAAAAATAGTTAAATTTCAATAAATTAATTTTAATAATTAATTAAATAAATGATATTAAATATTTCTTAATAAAATTAAAATTAATAAATAGTTAAAAACTATATATATGTATGTGTATGTGTGAGCAAGATAATTGTACTAAATGATAGTATATTAATTTATACTTCAATTTGTATGGTATAATTTTTTAAAAAATTATTAAATTTGAATAAAATAATTCTTAATAATTTATTACACTGTCACTAGTGCTCTTATACTTATAATTTTGAATATTTAATTAATTTAAATCTTGATTTTATATTTAAAATTTTTTAAATCATGTTTAGAAAATTTTTATATGATTTTAATTTTTTGTTTAGAATTTCACTTCTAAAATTTTTATTTAAAATTATTTATATGACAATTAATTTTTTAATTTCTTATTTAAAATTTTTGATATGACAATTTTCTATAGCATAATATAAATAATAATATGTAATTGAAATATAATTATTTGACAAATATTAAGCATTTGCTTAAGATAAACTCTAAGCTTAGAATTAATAATATACTAATTGCAAATTTATGTATTGTGCAATATGATTATAATAATAAATTTTAGATGAATTTAATATTTTTATTAAATAATTAATTAATTAGTTTAATGAGTAAAATTAATATATAAATAATAATTAGAATTATTTAATATTTTATAATATATTATTATTTTATAACATTATAATTAAGTAAATAAAAATTATAATTATAATTAAATTAGCATAATAAATTTTAATAATCACATAATTTTTAATATAAAATAAGAAAATTTTGTTATTTCACTTTTTTGTTAGTCTTTTTTATCCTTTTATTTTTTAAAATTTTTATTATTATATAGGAAATTAAATATACATTATTATAAATGTGACTAATTTCTAATATTATTAAACTTAGTAAATTATTTTTATGTATAAAACTTTTTATATGGTTAAACTTTCTATATTTTCTTTTGGTTAATTGAAAAAATTAACTACTTAATTATTAGCTTATTTGCTACATAGTAAAATAAAAATATATTATATTGCTACTTGTAAAAAATATTTTGTTACCAATATAATTACTTACAAATGATAAAAAATAATTTAAAATTGAATTTAAGACTAAAATTAATATACATATTGATATTGATACCAGTCAATAATATATGCTTGTGTGTGATATAGTTTACTATATTATTTAAAATATATTAATATTAATAACATAACATATATAAACAATATATTTTTCTTAGATAGATAGTATATGCATGTTATTTGTAGTTTTATCTTTTATAATTATCTATTTTATAATCTCTTAGTATATTTTTTTATTTATAGTTTTTTAATTAGATAATTTTATATATCAAATTAATAGATATTTCAATCACTTATTTGTAAAATAATTAACATAATAAATCACAAATTATCATTTCAAATAAACTTTAAATTTGATATATGACAAGTTGTCCCCTCAAATTTTGAGATCTTAAATCTAATTTACATGGGTTGCTATATTTTTCCCAAATAGATAATATATGCATATCATTTTTTAGTTTTATTTTGTTCAATTGTCTATTTTATAATTTATCTTAGTATATTTTTTTTGCATTTATAATTTTTTAAATTAAGTAATTTTATATATAAAATTAATAACAAATTTAATAACTTGTTTATCAAATAACTAACTTATCAAATGACAAGATATCATTTTAAATAAATTTTAAATTTGGCACATGGCAAGTTGACTTCTCAAATAAAATTAGAGACTGAAATTAATTATATATATTAATTGATTGATTAATATTGATTAGTATTGATCTAAAACTAAATTTGAGACTATAATTAATTATAAATATTAATATTAATTAGATAAAATTGCTATGCAACTTTTGATTAAATATCTTTTCCTTAAACGTAAGTGGCACTCTTCCAAAAAAAAAAAAAAAAAAAGTGTTGCTCTCATCAACATTAAGGGCGTGTATACTTATAGAAATGTATTTTCTAATTTTCAAAGTAAATGAAAACTTTCTATTTTCATACAAAATTTGTAAAATGTGTTTACTTGTAAAGAACATGATTTTCTATTTTCCATTTTAAATTAGATTACATATTTTTAAACTTATTATTATAGTTAGAAAATTATTTTTAAGTAATTAAAAATATTATAAAAATTATTTTATTGTGCATTTAGTGACACATCATTTGAAAAATTCTAAATAAAATTTTATATTATAAAAATAAAATTTTAAAATAGAAAGCAAAAAATATATAAAAAATAAAGTAGTATAAAACTAGCAAAATGAAAAAAATTAAATTTATGATACTGATAAGAATAAGAAATGAATATTTTATATAGTGTTATAAAAATTATTATGTGAAAAAACATAATATAATTATCACTTAAAAGATAATGTTTAAGAAAAAAGAAAAAAATAAGGATGAATAGTTATCAAATCAAGATTTTACTAGCAACATACATTATTTTAATTTCTGTATACAATAGGTATTCCTTTCTTATCAAAAGATCTTTGTGTTTTCATTTGAAAACATTAAAATGTTGTTTTTCAATTTTCTTTTATGAGTTTAGAAAAGTGAAAAATATGAAAATTAGTTTTCATTTTCAGTTTTTGAAAAATTTTATCAAGTAAACGTAAAACTCATTTTTTTTCATTTTCATTTGAAAAGTTTTAGGGAAAATTAAGAAAATTCTCTCAAAATAAACACACCTTAGGTACTCTTCTTTGGAATAAGGTCTGATTCTCCTCTCAACTTTCACACGGGCTCATTTAACCCCTTTTTAACTTTTATGGACATTTTAACACAGAACTTGCCCATTAAAGCTTATGTTAACCCATGTGTTGAGTTTGATCAAACGCATGTGTACACACACAATTTTCATTAATAATGATAATAATATTTAAGAAATAATTAGATTAAATTTGTTAATTAATTAGTATTAGCTTAATATATATTTATTTCTCAATGGTTAGAGCAAAATTTTCAATTATCAAAACCCTAGCTAATTTTCTCTCTCACTGAATTAAAGGATCAATTCTTTTATGTTGTAAGGATGTCTAAAATTTCATCATCTTCGTTTGAAATCGTGCCTTCAGCTTGTCATCTTCCATGGTTTGAGGGACCAAAATTTGACTTCATTAGACAAGAAAGAAAATGCAAGTATCATCTTGTAGCTTTGAAGGCACCAATGTGGATTTCATGGAGTAAAGGAAATCCAAGAAGAAGGTTATTCACTTATCCTACGCTTATGGTAATCAATTTTGTTGTCATTTTGCTATTTATATTGTTGTTTTGATTTTTTAATAAAACTAGGTTTTGTTGTTTAAGTAAAATGGGATTTTTGTAGGGACAAGGTAAATACCAATTCTTTGAGTGGTATGATGATGAATTTATAGATTAGTCTACTAAGATAATCAAAGGCCTGATATATGAAAAATAGATGCTAAAACATTACATTGAAAGGGTCCAAATGTGTGGTTATGATAAGTGTGGAGGAGACTTAAATCAAATGGAGCAGGATTTAAATGCAACTATGTGAAAGTTTGGTTGAAGTTCAAAAGTTGAGGAAGAACAATTTGTGGATAAAGATTATGCTTAGAGTTTGTTCTATTTCTTTGGCTATTGTGATTAGTTGCATGTTGTGAAATGATAATAGTAATGAAAAAAAGAGTTTAAAGCCGAAGTAGTTGTGAACATTTTAAATTTTAATGTTAGTTTGGTGATGAATAACTTGTATTTTGGCAGTAGTATGGTGATGAATAAGCTATATATGAAATGTACAGTTTTTACTGTAAAAACCTAAACTACATATGGTATTTATAATTCCATGCCATTTACATCAATATGGCATCTATATTAATCCAAAAACCCAAAAAACCTATGCCATCTACATTAATTCAAAAACCCAAAAAACCTATATTAGTTGTATGCTTGCATGCCATTTACATCACCTAAAAAAAATCAAAATATATATCCATGGATGGCATCCATATATCGTTAGTTTCTCCATGGTGGCCTTTTCTGCAGATTAAGCCTATTTGTAGTTGTGATCTTCTTCTTTACCTAAGGTATGCTAATGATAATGGATGTTGTTATAGAAGTTGGAGCAGATGATTCTTATGTGGATGACATCCCTATATCCTCATTCGGAGACTTTCTCTTCAAGTTGCCTAAATTTATTTATTTTTTTTGTCTTTGTTTGTATTTGTCTAGCAGTCATTCAAGGTGTCCCATACCATCTCAGTCCTGGAGCTTGGAATCTCTCATAATGCAAATTGACTTCAGTGGTGTTGTGATTGTTGTCTTTCATAATTACCCTTTGTTCTTGTCTAGGTATTGGACTCTGTGATTGAATAAGTCTCTCACTCATCAATCCAAGTTATAAACTAGATATAAGCAATTTTTCATTAAGAATTCAATATAATTAACAAGAACTAAAAAGGCATTTATATTCAAAATTGCCTTTCCATTAGACTCATCAATCATAATTCCATATCCAATGGGAACTTTCTTTGATTTTGTTTTTTTTAATGGTGAGGTTGTTGCTCACTTTTCTTCATTTGTCTTGTGCCATGGCTAGCACCAATGGAATCTTTTTTTTTCTTTTGCTTGTCTCATAATTTTAACTTGTTACTAATAAGAAAGGGAAAATAATCACTATGTCATACATGGTATGTAAATAAATACAATAATAATCATTAATCTAAATTATGTTACCATCAAATTTGCCTTAACATTTTCATCTATAGGAGTCCTTCTACTAGATCACTTATTTCATTTGTTGATTTAGTTGGTGAGTCTCTTGAAGTTGGCTAATATACATTACAATAATTAGGAATTATAAAATAAATTAATTAGGCATGTACAATTAAAACTTAAATTCAATTGAAACATAAAAACTCACATTTTGATCCTTTGTGGGACAACCCTTCTTGTTATGTCCTTTGTGTTTGTAAATGCTACATGTCATCTTAACTCCCTTTTTAGATAATTTTTCACTTTTCTTAGGCTCGTCCATATCCTTTCTTATTTGCTTTTTAAGCCTTCCAGGCTTTTGGGTGAATTCAATGGCTATAAAGCTAGTTTGTTTATTTGAGTCCATATCCTTCTTCCTTTGCATAGGTCTCTTTAGCATAACAAGTGCTCATAAAATCTTCAACACATTGATCCTTATGATATATGGCACATATGCCATACGGATGAGGGATTCCTGTGAGATCCCAAGATTTTATTTATACATGTTCTGCCATTAAGGTCTACTATATGCCTATTTTTGCCTTCACTGCTTTCATACCCAAAATTCTCCATTAAAGTCTTCATGGCATTTGAAAGCTCTCTTTATATTTTCCTCAAGCTTGTGTAATGTTGCAGGACTAATATTAGAAGTCCATTATCACATTATTAAGCCTCTCACTTCTCCTAGTCATCATTTTGATCCTAATGTGCTCTAACATCTTCACTATGTGGATATTTCTTACTTCTAGAATTGTGTCATTAAATGCCTCGCACATATTATTATCTACTACATTAGATTTGCATCTAATATCTTGATAAGCTCTTGACCATGAAATTAAGGGATATCTTAACAAATCTTCAATAGCCCCTGATGTTGCAACATCTAATTTTTCCAATTGATCAATGAAATACTCCTTGTAGCTACTTTTAGCACATCTTTAAAATAGATTTTATAACTCCAAAGCCCTTCCACCTTTTTTTGCTAATTGAACCAAATGTGCATATCACACCATTTGTGCTCAACCATTGGAAAGACTTGATTAACTGCTATAAGTAATCTCTACAAATTATATCATATATAAGCTAACAATATCATATCATAAGATACAATTCATCATATGTTAAGTAGTAATGTTAAATTATGAACTAATATAATAAGATGAAGATGGAATTCACATTTTACATATCACTTATTAGGGTAATTCCACTGCCATCACCTAAGTCCAGATCCTCTTGTAATAGTTTAAAAAACCAAACCCAAGGTTTTATATTTTTTATGCTTACAACAGCACAGGCAATTAGGAACATTTGGTGGTTCCCATCTTTGCCAATGGTTGTTAATAGTTCTCCTCTACAACAAGTTTTTAGAAAACACCCATCAATCCTAATCATGGGCCTGCAACTAGCTTAAATCCTTTTTCAGTGCATCAAAGCATATGTAACACTTATCAAATCTGTTGGTATCTTATTGATGGAATAACAACTGTCGTTCCAAGATTAGTTATCTTAAGCTCTTCCATATAATCTCATAGACTCCCATATTCCTCTTCATAATTACCTACCTTGTCAGTAATGACCTCTCTTTTTTCCCTTTTGCACATAACAAATGAAACTTTGTACTTCAACTCTTCACCCACCAACTTTTGTAAGTCTTTAACCTTTAATATTAGCTCTTTCATGATTTTGTCTCTATAGTAATTTGCTAGGAATTTTGTAGTCAACCTTTTATTCTGAAATCTCTTGAAGCATTTGTGTTGAGGGTTATAAGTTTAAATCCTAAAATCTCTAGTTTTTTTTCCACTAGTTATCCATATCATCCAATTATATCCCATTTTAGTGCAAACTACCTTGAGCCTTCTATGTTTTATTTTGGGAAGTCAATTTCACATCCTTTTAGCACTAAATTTTGTAACAACATCCTTAAACTGTTGTGTAGACTTAAATACCATTCTAAGCACAACTGCAAGCATGGTACAACTTGGATGATATATAACTCTATATGACTTTTGTCTTCTATAGTACCACCATCCTCATCTTTTGAATCCTTCTCCAATATAGCTATCATCAAATCCATAGAACTCATTATCCATACCTAATTCTTCATTTAAATTTTGCATAACATCTTTTTCAATAATTGTTTCTTCATCACCTACTTACATCACCTGCTTCATATTGCTCATCTATCAATCTCTCTTCATCTTGTGGCAAAATGGGATCGGTACTCTTGTAATGTCTCTACATATTAGCTTTAGCTTCTTACAACTCATCATTAATTTCTTCAACATGAAATCTTCTCCAACAGGCTCAAGTTCAGTTTCATCATCATATTAACCCATTTTTTGCTTCCTTTTTTGTTGGTAACTTAACTTCATCCATATGTTCACCATTTTCTTCTACTATTTCATCTTTAGCTAGTGAAGCTTAGTCTCCAAACTCTAAGTATTGCACCTCTTCCACAACATTAGCCACATCAACCTTATGTACCAAATAGAATTCCATTATATCCAACCCCTCAGTACATTCCAAAATTTCATAAATGTCGCAGTCATTTTATAATAGCCTTAATCCATCACATAGACTATGCTCAGGTCTCAACTAAAAAGCCAGTGGCATTTCACCATACACTAAGCTCTTGACATATTTCTCAATCCTAAAATAGTGTAATTGGTCTTTATCTTTAACTATCAAAACAACTTCTTTCCCATTAACACATTGTACCTCAGAAGTTTGTTGGAACTTTCCCTATGATAGAACTTTCAAGATAGCTCAATCGCATCTAAAACCCTAAACAAACCCATATTACATCACAAATATCAATATCGTTCACCACATTACAGCATAACTATTAATATCAACACCAAATTCATCACATTTGTCTACGAAATCAATATAGCTTCACAATATGTCACAGATTCGGTTAACTTACCAGGATTAGCTAACTTCTGATAGTGAGAGCTATGTGAATGAATCTTGTTGCATATGCAATGGAATCCCTAAGATCTTTATGTATTTTGTTGTACGAGTGATTGAATGTTAGGAGTAGATAAAGAATGAATCCCTAATTTTCTCCCTTTTTCAATTGAAGAACAATCTATAAATTAATCTCAATCCTAATTTATCCTTTTTTTAATTTGCTCAACTAAGCTATTTCATGCTCTCTTCCTCATGTTATGTGCCACGTGCACCTAATTAAGCTTAAACACGAGTTAAAATGGGCTTTAATAGACAAGTTTTATGTTAAAATGGTTGTAAAAGTTTAAAAAGGGTTAAATGAACTCGTGCAAAAAGTTAAGAAGGGAATTGAACCTTATTCCATTCTTCTTTATTTTTTTTTTCTTATTTCTATCTGCTAGTATTATAAAAGAAAAATTGCCCTACTCTGATTGTTGTGATTATTAAAAGAATTACATTATTGAATTATTTCATTTTGTTATATACTATATGTTATTAGGAGTATTGAAAAAAAAAATCTATTTGGTCTTTTTTGATAATTTTTAAAGTCAATAAAAGACAACTCGAATAATTTTATTGTATAACACGTTGCAACATTGATTCTTAATTGTTTGGTTTGTACATGTAGAAAATGATAAAGTCTATATTTTATGAACTTAATTGCTTGGTCTAACGTTACCATATAGTGTAAACTGAAACTGACAACATGTAATTAGTGAAATTATTTATCAGTATTTTATTTTCTGTGAAAATTTTAACTAAAAAAGATCTTGAATGACATGATTTGTATCAAATTGATGGTTGGTTTTTATTTTTATTTTTATGCAATTATATAAAATAAGTGTTCATCTTAATTGAGACTTCTAATAATTAATAATTAATGTGGATTTAGGCTCCGTTTATTTTATGTAAAATAATTTGTTCTCATAATATATTTTCTAAGAAAAATATTTTTTGCAGAAAATATTTTCTGAGTGACATATTTTTTGGTATTTAAAACATACTAAAAAAATATTAATTTTCTCTCAGTTTATAAGATTATAATAAAATTTAAACTATAAATATTTTATATTTATATTATTTTATTATTTAATATAAAAAATATATTAAAATTTTTTATAAGTCTCACCTATCCAAGGTAACTACTATTAGTAAACGATGTTCAATAATGAGTGCCGATAGTAAAAAATGATGAATAATAATAAATATATATTTATATGATTTATTTTTTATTTAAAAAATACAAAAAATGACTCTTCGTTTTTAAAATGGAAATTCATTTCCTGAATAATTACTTAATTTTCCCTTTGATTAGGAAAATATTTTTCATTTATCAATTTTATTGGATGCATCAAACAAGAAAAATTATGAAAAATGTTTTTCAAAAAAATATTTTTCAAAAAACAAACGGTCTTAATAATCATGTGTTGGTTAGATCCATAATTTACCATAGGTAACTTCATGTTGAAATCTATTTTTTTTCTTTTTTGTTTATTTCTTGGAACCAGACTATGGAGTTGATTTGTAGGCATAAAAGGGTATTATATGTATTTATTTGCAATAAGAAGTACTACGGTGCATATATCTATCCAACAAGCCTAATTAGGCATTAGAGAAGACCAATTTATTTTTGACGTATAAGCATAAGGGTGTTGTCCCTAGTTAGCATTATATATTTTATTTATTATAGGTCCATATGGCTGCAAAGGATAATGATAATTAGTAGAGAATTTGCACCGTAATGTATATATAATAATAAAATTTAAATAAATTTAATTGGTAATTTTAATTTTTTATTGGTTATTTTTCTTTAGTTTTTCATTTTTTCTTATTATATAGATAACTAAATTTATATTATTTTTAAAGATCTGAAAAGGACAAACAAAAAAACCTTTCTATATTGTTAAATTTTCAAAATTATTTTTATGTGAAAAGCTTTTTATATTACTAAATTTATTCAATTGTTTTTTACGTGAACAATTTATATTTTGTTAAACTTTTCAAATTATTTTTTAGTTAATTAAATAGATTAAATATTTGATTATTAATTTGCTTTACTACATGATAAATTAAAAATATATCACATTGCCACATATACAAAATATTATGTTATTAATATAGTTGCTTGACAAATAATAAATATGCATTTAAATTGAATATGAGATTATAATTAATTATATATTAATTTGTGATATACTTTCTTAATTAAATTACATTTTATAATTATATGGATAGAACTTTTATGCATTAAGTAGAATTAAAATAAAAAAAAGAAAAATTCAATGTTTATGGTATAGAGCATTTATCATTAAATGATATTTATCTCCATCATATTAAGGAATGAGCTTTTAAGATTTATTTTTTTTTACATAGTGATAACAATTCATTATTTGAATTTTGAAAATTATATGATTTTTAGTGAAAAAAATTGCATATGTATATCTTTTTTAAATATACCAATTGTATTTTTGTCTCTTAATTTTCTATTTTATTTTTGTGGTTCTTAAAAATATATATAATTGATTTGTTCATATATAATAAATAAAAAATAACTAAATATTATTAGACTATTTATTTTTATATATTTATTGAATGACCTAAAACTAAATATAAACATAATCATTATTAAATTGTTTTATGTAACTACAATATAAAGCCCGAAACTTGGTTTTTAAGGGTATTTCATAAATTAAGACTTTTTTCCCTAAGTGAGGCATATGAGAAGGCTAAATTTGATTCAAATGGTGGTAATTTTAATGATTTAATGATAATTAATTAAAATATAATGAGTTAAAAAGAATGATTAAGAGATATCAAGATAATACTTGGTTTTGTAGAAAAAGCACTGTAAAAAAAAAATTAAACGTATAAATCCATCAAGGATCTATATAATTCAATTAAATCAATAAGAAGGATGTGAATCCTGCCAATTTAAACAAGAGTTACGAGATTGTTAGAAGACAGAGAAAGAGTTTATGTTAGTAACACCCTACCTTAAGTTTGGAGTCGCATTTAGATATTATCAAAAGATGAGCATTCTTTGCATGGCTATCTCTAAAAATGAATGTTATGCTAGCACCTAGTTTTTGTGCGACTCTCTCCATTGTCTTTTTTAATGCGAATGTTATTTTGCTTGAGAAAAACCTTTGAAACGTAAATATATTTTAACTATTAAAATATATATGTCAACTATGTATTTTAAGAGATATAGATAAAATAATATTCTATTTTGTTTTAACTTTTAATTATCTTAATCAAATTTAGAAAGAGTAATCAATATAATTTCACTTTTGGATTTGTTCTAAGTGTACAACTTTGTAGGTTTACATAATGTTGGTAGCGACTTAAAAATTTATTTATGAGTCACAAATCATAAATGGTCTCTAACAAAACATTATGAGTACCCAAATTATGTAAAAGTCATTAATCTGATATAACCTATCTTACAAATAGTATTATAATTATCTTGTCATATTATATCTTAATTGAACATAAGGTATAAATCATGTTATCTTTTTATAGTTCAATTAAATTATTTTTTGATTTCTAAGTAGATTGATGTAAAATGACATTAATAACCTTTATCAATTAATTTTCACATGAACATGCAATCTCTTCACTCTAACTTATCAATGGACCTAGAGATATGTTTCTCATAAATATATGAGAGACAAATTTCTTCAAGCCTAGAGATATATTTCTCATAAATATATAAGAGATAAATTTTTTCTCAATCACTCATATTCCTTTATATGATTTACTTCATATCCAATATTAGTCTGTAAGATCATTCTATTAAAGATAATATTGAATTGTATCTAAACATGAAGTTCATCATATTAGAATTCAACGAGATTTTCAGGTTAGAGAATTAAGTTAATCACTTATACCTATTCACTTAGATCTGACTAATACCTAATCGTTGTACTTAGTGCATATAAGACATCAGGTCGAGTATATAACATGACATACATGATAGATCTAATAACAGAAACATATGGAATCTTACTCATGAACTCTCACTTATCTTATGTTTGTGGACACTGAGTCTTGCTAAGAGTCATACCATGTGACATTGCAAGAATCCTCTCTTAGAATCTTGCATATGGAACCTATTCAGTATTTTATCAATATATGTACTCTGACTTTGGTTAATAAGCCTTTAAGATCCATCTCTATTGATCTTAATAAGTAAAACGTAAGCAGCTTCACCTAAGTCTTTCATTGAAAAACTTTTCCCTAACCATAATTTAACATTTTATAGGGTAGGGAAATCATTTCCAATGAGTAATATGTCATCAACATATAACATTAAGAAAATTTTTGCACTCCCACTAATCTTCATATAAACACAAGGCTCATCTTCTTTTTTTACGAAACCAAATTCTTCGACTATTTCATCAAAATGAAGATTCCAACTTCGAGATGCTTGCTTCAATCCATAAATGGATCTTTAAAGCTTACAAATCTTTAGGACTAGCAAAACCTTTTAGTTATGTCATATACACATCCTTAAGAAGATTTTCATTAAGAAATGTTATTTTAATGTCCATTTTCCAAATTTCATAATCATAGTATATAATTCTAGCAAGGAGAATTCAAATGGATTTAAGCATAACAATTAGTGAAAAAGTTTCATCATATTATATACCATGTGTTTGCTTGTAACCTTTATAACCAACCTTGCTTTATAGGTAAGCACATTGTCATCTATGTCAATTTTCTTTCTAAAAACCTAACCTAATAGTTTTAAACCAGCAAGTGGATCAATTAAGGTCTATACTTGATTATTATACGTGGATTGCATTTCAAATCCAGAGTCTAGACGATCCACAACCTTTTAATAGGACGTGGGCTTACTTGGGTCCATAAGCATCACTTCATTACTGTTAGTTAAGCGAAATTCATATATCTTAAGGCTTTGATGTGTTCTTATAGACCTTTTGGGAGACTGTGTTACTTATATATGCTAAAAAATTGCATGTGACTCCTATTGAGATTCTTTAAGTGTTTAATGTTATCTTATGGTTCTCAAATTTCTTCAAGTTAAAATTTACTCATATTAGTTTTTTAAATAAATATTGGGTTTTGTAGAATGAGCACAACAAAAAAATAAAAATTTTCTACATACAAAACACACCAAGGATCAATGCAATTCAATTAAATCGATAATAAATGATGTGAAACCTACTAATTCAAACAAGAATCATAGATCTGTTGGACGACAGAGAGGGGTTTTACACTGATAATACCCTACCTCAAGATTGGTGTCGAATCTAAACGTTACCAAAAGGTTAACATTTTCTATAGGTATTCACACAAACAAGCTATATCCAAAAAAGGTAATGTGCTAGGATTAGGGTTTTTCTCTCTTTAAGACCTTTTTAAAGATAATGTGAATCCACTGTGTGTATTTTCAAAAAAACCTTAAAACATGTATGTGTGTATATATATATATATCTTAACTATTAAGATATACACACCATTTGTATATCTTTTAGATATAAATGACTAGATATCCTTTTTGTTTTAACTTTTAAAATGAAAAGGATATCTAAACATCAAGATAATATCTTTAATTATCTTAATATATATCTATAGAGAGCAAAAAATACCATTAATTTTTGGGTTTGTTCAAGTGTGCGGCCTTATAGGTTCACATAATGTTAGTAGTGCCTAAAACCTATTTTTGGCCATAAGTTATAAGTAGTCTCTAGCTAGACATTATGACTACCCAAATTATGTGAAAGCCAATAATCCAACCTAACCTATTTTACAAACATTATAATATTTATGTTACACTATATCTCAATCAAACATAAGACATGGATTGTGTCATCCATATATAGTTCAATTATTTCTTGATCTCCAAGTAAATAAATGTAAAATGACATTGATAACTTTTATCAATTCATTTTCATGGCCATGCAATTTCTTTAGTCTAACTTATCGAGGGGCCCAAAGATATATTTTTAATAAATACATGAGGGACAAATTCCATCTCAATCACTTATATTCTTTCATATGATTTACTTCATGTCCAATATCAGTCTGTAAAATCATCTAGATAAAGAAAATGTTGGATTATATCAAAACATGAGGTTCATCATATTAGAATCCATAAAGATTTTTAGGTTAAAGGATTAAGTTAAAACTATTGCATGAGAATCACTTCTGATAATTTATCTATGTAGTGTTCTCATAGTGGGTCGGTCCAATATAATATTTCTAAAACATGTATCTATATGTTTAACTTAATATCACATATCCATGACTAGTAAAACATAGTCATAAATCAAAACACATACTAGTCTTCATTTATTATTATCCCAATAATAATGTCCGACTAAGGATAATTTAGAATATAATTCTTTACACATAAAGGTTTTATTATCAAGTCCTGTACTTAATGACATTAGGTAGACTTAACTATTTATGAAATTTATCATTTAGTAGTAAACAAAAGAGATATTTAATAAAATGCAACCATGAAATTATTAAGAAAATCTCAATTACAAGAATTAGCCTAGGATACATAACTAATAATAAACTCTTTTTCAAAGAAAACACCATTCTGATCAACAAACACTTTGTTCTTAAAAGTATTGTAAAAATAATATCCTTAAGTTTCTTTAGGATATCCCACAAAATGATGTTTATCAACATCATAACCCTAAATCTTTAAAGATAAATTTGAACATTTTATAGTCTATATCACATACGGTATCTTCTCAATCACCTTTGATGGAAAACTCTATTTAGTATGAATGCAACTGTGCCTTAAATTTTTGCTCAAATAGGTGAAATCTTGCTTATGGCTCCATCCTTTTATCGACCAATAAGGGATCGAAAGGATAGGGGTTATACAGTTATGATAATCCCAAAATGTGGTATGCTTTTGGACCATCAGGGGATCATTTAGGCTCCATGCAACTTTGAAGCCTTTTTCTAACTTGGTGGTTAATGGGACACCAAGTTGGGATAATACATCGTTATTATCCCTAAAGGGATGTGGTGTCGCCACTTGAATTTGATCGGGATAAAAATCTGGGCAAGGTAAAATTTGAACCTAAGTCATTTAAAAGGCCTGATTCGTCTTTACCCATTAAAGATCAGGTTCAAAATTTGGCTATGGCTTGGGAAAAAGATCAAACACCCCTAATTTTCTTGGATATTGGGATCCAATCTTTAAGCATCTTTGGTTTAATTTATATCATTTTAACTATGTTATCAATTAATTTGATCAATGCCCCTAAGCATGTTTGTAACACAATCCAATCAATTAAATCAAAGTATCATCACAATCAATATCAATAGGGATGGTGGTCAAGCCATATGTTAAATGAAGGTTATACATATTAATCAACCATACTCAAGATCATTATGCATAATCAAAATTCAAAATAATGATCATCAAGACCATTATTCATGGTCAAGCTCAAATAAGCACTTACACCTAAGAAAACACATGAGTGAGTCACCAATAAAAAGAGAACATCATTAAAGTAAATAAAATAAGTTTCATGCAAGTAGTGACATCACTTTGTCTCCAAGTCAAGGAACATAGGCATGTTTCTAAGTCCTTATTCAATCATTCAACCATCCTAACACCACATGAAATGCATAATCACAACAATAATAACAAATATGGCATGAACACATAGACCATGAAACATCAAGAATCATAAAAATGAAATGTAAATGAAAATGGGAGGATCTTAAAGGCCTAGGACAAAATTCAAACTAATGGCATCTAGGGTCATTGAACCTTTTTCCATTTTTGCTTTAAAAGAGTTGAGCATCTATAAACACTACTAACCATATTAAGGGTTATAATGCTACATAGAGGGATTAATTATGAGACCCAAACATGTATGAAATGCAAACATGAAACTAAATGTGGAACTTTCTCCTCCTTTCTAACCATATAATCCCTAAAATAAAATAAATGGAGTATGCTAACTAGAGAGTTAGCCATACCCCTTCAATGGTGCCAACGCTTAGAGTATAACCAAAGCTAAAATGATGATGGAAAAATGAAACTCTCAAGATCATAGGAACAATGAATCCCTCACTTGGTCATGGTTAAAACAACATTAAAATAGAAAATCAATCACATCTAATCACATAAAACAAGGAAAAGAAAGAAAAATTAAAGCTTAAAATTCGTAATATATAACTTAAACGTAATCCTTGCCCCATGGTTTGAATGAATAAGGTCTTAAATTTTAAAACCTACCTCTATTCTATTAATAAGCTCCCAAAATACTAACAAAAAGCTTAGAAATAAGAAAAACTATAATGAAGCAAAAAGAGAAATTTATAATCTCTTCTCAATCAAAGTTAGTTGCACAGACTAATTGGTGGTTTGTATAGCCTCTTTAGTGGTCTATATAGACAATAAAAATTTTGTACAGTCCACTAGAGCTAGATTTTTTGAAAAAAAGATGAAAAAATAAAAGGGAAGAAGAAGAAAAGGAGGGGGCCCATTAAATGCTTCTAAATACTATCTTGCCTTTAGAGGCACTTAATATATGAATTGATCTTCCAAAATATAATGGGAATGCTTGAGAATGAGTTACAAAAGTCTCTTTTGTACCTAAGATCTTTGGTGCAATGGGTTAGATGTTTAATTTCTATGGGTTTAAGGTTTTGAGTTTCAATTTTGGCAGAGTTTATTAAGGTTACCGAGCTTTTTTTTCTCTCTCTCTCTAAGGGTAGGGTATTCATAGAAGAGAGGGATACACTAAAGCTGGAATAGCTTTGGTTGCACCTCTGTCATGACTCACACCAGATAAAGATCATGAAAGTTTTAAAATTTAGGGTTTCAAAGTGGTCTGTATAAATACACCTTACTGGTTATACATCCAATTAATATGCAAAGGGATGGGTTTTAAAATCTTTTGTTGTCTAAGGTTCAGTTGTACAACCCATTAAACTAATGTTTAGTTATGTAACCCACTAAACTAAGGTTTAATTGTGCAACCTACTAAACTAAGGCTGGTAGGTTTAGGCTTTAAGATTAAGTGGGTTTAGGCTTTCTTTGAGACTTGATCCAAGACTTTTAAAGGCCTTTTGTCCTTCTTTCTTTCATACTTTGCCTTACATTTTAGGGAATACCTTTATTAGTTTTCATCATTGAGATCGTATCTCGAGATTGAGAGTCTAATACTTATAGTTTGCCCCTATTTTGTTGGGCTTGAAGAATAACATTTAAGAAATAACCATTTGAACAAAACTTAATAAAGCAATGCAAAAGTGTAAACATTGAAAAAGGATATCAAAGGATACAATTCTTTAGTAGCTCCTTAAGTAGGTACTAAAGTTTGTTATGATAGCTTTCTTACGGGTGCCAATGTCCAAACATCTTTGTAGTAGGTGCTAGGTCTAGTTCTAATAACTTTCTAGTAAATACTAGTGTATTCTGGATGTTCAATGCATTTTTAATAGCTTTCAAGTAGGTACTAAGTGCCTTGATAGCTTTCTAGCAAGTATTAGGTTTGGTTGTAGCTGATCTTTAACAGGTACTAATGCATTTTGGATGTTTTGTATGTTTTTAATAGCTTTTAAGCAAGTACTGAGTGTTAACTTTCTGACAGGTACTAAGTTTGGTTTTGACAACTTTCTAGCAGGTACTATTGTATTTTGGATGTTTATAGTAGCCTTCTTAGAGCTGCTAAGGTTTTTTAATCTGTTAGAAGTGTCCCACCCTTCTGATTAATGGTTTTGGTTCATAGATAACCCTTAGGGATGATTCTATGTCACACTAGTCCTTTTAGCATGATAAAGTGTCACCTTATGTCATTACAACCCTTTTGACCTCTTGGGGATAAATTTCTATCCTTTTAGCCCTTTTAGCTATTTTGGAGAAGCATCTTTATTGGGAATAATGAATCCGAGTTCAAAATTATCAAATATTCCAACGGGCATATGCTTTCAACTAAAATAATTCTTTAAAATAGAATTTTGCTCTAGGAATTTCTCTAGTAATCTTGAGAAGGTCCACTCTACTAGTAAAAGGCATTTTGATAATTTAGTAAGTGAATTGGGAGGTTAAACAGGTTTTTTGTAAGCTTTGAAATGTCAAGGGTAGTTTGGTATTTTTGTCCTAATGAATCAATCTTTCTTTCTATTGATTTTTAGTGGTACGTACATTGCTTATTTGTATAATTAACTTGCCAGGTTTTCATCCAAAAAGTAGAGCATTATCTATACAGATAATAACTCCCTCTTTATAAGGGCGATAGAAAGCTATCAACCTCATTTACACTTTTGTCCTCTTTTTTTTACCTTTCTCTCATTAGAATTTCTTCACTTAGTTTTATTAGGTTTCCCCTCTACTTATGGATTTTATAATGGCCATATCTGACAACCAAATGTTCGACGCTCCTGAGGAGTTCTTTAGTAAGGATGTTGTTGTCTACGATGCATTGTGGCAGCTACCAGCTGCTTGGGCCTTTTTTGGGGTAAATCCCTTGACGAAGGAAACTGCGAAGATCGTTTCGATTAGCTTCGAGTCATGTCAGGATAGACTGATGGTCTACAACTTATACCTCCATCTAGTATGAGCAATTTCGAATGTGATAGGTTTTTCTCCTTATTTTTTTACCTTCTAAATTTTATTAATTATTTTTCACTTTCAGCATTATAGACTTTTAAGGACTATCTTGGATTTATTTTTGTATGCTAACACTAGGTTAATTTCCAAAAATATTTAGAACCAAATAAGACACTCACCTTTTAATTCCTGAAATTAATTAATCTTTCTTACTATCTACCAATTGATTTACTGTCTCGGTTTGCATGCCCTTGTCAATTTTAGGAATATGCAAAAATTATCAAAATTAATTCATAAGGCAATAAATAAGAGATTGAGATACATACCTAGGGTATAAAATAAATTGTTATTTGAATTTGTTTTTAACGACTTTTCCATTGATTTTGAACTAGATTGTGTTATTTTTGTGAGACTTATTTGCGTAATTACTAAGTTAGACATAAGACTTTTGCACAATTTTTTAGAAAATTAATATTCATAATTTTCTACAAGATTTGATGAATAATGCTTGCCATAATTGCAATTGATTAGGTTCTATCCTTCAAATTTTCCTTACATTATTTGAACACTTGCATATGAAAAAGTATAGGATGTTATTTCGTCATTCAGAAAATCAAAATATTTTACATACCTTAGATTGGTGACTTGGTTCTTTTCACTGGTCGACTTTGTGACCTTGATTTGCATGTCTGTGTGTGACTTTTCATTGCATTTATTTTTCCTTTGTTTGTTTTTTTTCTATTGTGTGACCATTGAATGTTTACTTGCTCCCCTATTCATTATTTTCCCTTTTCCTTTGTAGGGTGACACCTTATTTAATAAAAGAAGTAGAGTAGTAGGCTCGATTGAAGCTTGGTTCAAAGAGCTTCCTAAAGTTATTGCCCACTTAAAAGAGACTAACTCATGCATGTGACCGCCTCGAGGTATCGCAGTTGCACTTGAACGAGTGGAATCTTTCTTGTGACTCCTACCTTTTATCGATCATCAGGGATCGAGATGATAAAGGTCTTTACATTGGTAATGAATCTAAGGTACGATGTGCGTTTAGATCAACGAGGGATCCTTTTAGGCCTTACGTGACTTCAAAGCCTTGAGTCCAAAATGATGGTCATTAAGGGACCAAGTGTAGTATATATGGAGTTGCAACTCGACTTTGGTCGAAACAAGAATCTGAAAAAGGCAAAATCTGAACCTAATCTAAGTCAATTAGAAAGCTTATTTCATATTTACCCCATCAGAGATTGGGTTTGAAAATTAGGTACGACTTGGAGAAAGGGTTAAACACCCTCAAACTGCCTGAATATTGGGATCCGACCTTCAAGCATCTTTGGTTCACCTTTAATATTTTAACCAAGTTATTGATTAGTCCAGTTAACACCCCTAAGCATACATCTAAGCATGATTCATTTAAACAAGTCAAGTCATCAACATTAAGGGATAAAGGTCATGCCTCATGATAAAGGGTTTTCATACATACATAATTTACACATCACATCATCCATTATCATATATAAAAAGGGGGAGGAGACATGTGACATGGCATATGGATTAACATGCATATCATATATTAACACTCATAATCATACAATCCATATGAGAGAGTGGTTAATGCTAATGCTCAGTCTAATTTTAAGTAATTACACCTACACTTAAAGGAAAAAAACAAGTTAGTAATGATTCAATATGAGAAACAAACAAAGAAAGCTTGAAGTAAACCAAGAAAGGCAAACAAAGTCCATAATAATCGTCTTACCATATCTCCCAAAGTCAAGGTATCCTAGCATACATTCTAAGTCCATGATAACACATTCAATCGTCACCAATTAAAATATAAAACATGGAAAAACACATAATCAAAGTGTATGAATCATGAATAATAAAGAACACAAACACATAGTGTAAGACATTTAAAGGATATTGAATAGCCATAGGCCAAGGCTCACCAAATGAGATCCTAAGGTTGATGAACCCTTTCTCATATAGCTTACAAAGAGCTAGAACATCTAGGGGGAACCAAATATCACAAAAATTAGAATATCCAAATCAAGATGAGACATTGAAGAACCAAAACCACTTTTTACATGACTAGCATATTAACTTGAACACAAATAAGACTTTAAAGGTCAAGGGAAACTCAAGTTTCTCACTTGATCATTGCTTGAAAATGTCTAAAATAGAACAAAAATACAGTTCTAAAAACAAAGAAAAAGGAACACAAAAGCATTTTTGATAGAAAAAGAATGAAAACCATTTAGAAAGCAAATAAGACTCACTCCATTTTTAAGGTAAGTAGGAGTCCTAGGCCAAGGGCATCACCCTATTCTGTCTTTGGAATCATAAAATATCTTAATGTGAACCTTGAAAATGTATGAATTCATAAGAAAAAAAAGGTTTTTGAAAACTAGCCCAGTAGGGAAATTAGGTTGTATAACCCAATTATGGGATTATACAACCTATCAATAAGGCTGTATAATCCCTATTTTTTAGGTTTTCAAAAAATAGAGAAAGAAAAAGAATAAGAGACAGAGAAAGGGAGGGGAGATTTTGGATGTGTTCTAGTGAAAACTTTACCCTCAGAGGCATACAATGGGTTTAATATCCTCTAAAATGCTTAGGGAACACATAAAAATGAAAAAGATTAAGCCATGTTTTACCTTGGAGAAAGGTTAAGGATGAGTTTGGGATTTGAGTTTTTTGTGTAAGTGGTGTTTGAGGAGAGAATTTGGCAAAGTAACTTTAAAGTTTCCAAGCCTCCTCCCCACCTTTAAAATGAGGGTTTTTATAGGTGTTGGATGGGTACACAGTGCCAAAAATAATTTTGGTTGCACCATGGATGCATCTAATCATAGAGAAGGAAATCAATGTACTAGAATTAGGGTTTGCACATGGGTTGTACAACTAAGAATGGGTTATACATCCATTTGTTAGGGCTATATAGCCCTTAGGTTAAAGAGGGGACTAGTTCTAGAAGGTTATGAGGATTAGGGTTTAAGGTGGGACTGTACATCCTTAAGGAGGGTTGTACATCCCTATTTATGTGTTGTACATCCTTATTTTAGGATGGGCTATGCATCCTAGTTTAATGAGATGTACATTCTATTGAACCTCAAGGTTTTAAGTTTTATTTTGATGATTACAAACATGTTAAAGAGCTAATCCTTATCAAAGTTATTTGTGTTAGAACTTACAAGTATATCAATTTCTTGGTCTTTAATGATTGGAGAAGGAAGTATGTTTGAAAACTCAAAGTGTTAAAGGGGGAAGATCAAAGCAAACTTAGCTTGACAGACTAATAGTTGTTGTCTTCATTCAATAGGTATTGTGGACTTGTCAAAGACCATTAAAGATATCACCATAGGCATTAAAGAAACATAGTAAATTAAGTATAACCTTTTGGACCTTCCAATGGTGTTATCCATATTCTCAACAGGCATCGAATAATTGCTCTGACATGATCTTGCACTTTGAATTTCACAATGGGCATCATATTTTCACAATGAGCATTGATCTTGCCCTCACAACAAGGGTCGTAGTTTCACAATAGGTGTTGGACAAAGTGCTTTAGAGTGAGCAAAACATTTTAGAACCTGAAATGGGCATTGGTCCTTCTTAATAAGCATTAAAAAGCTTTCTAATCAAGTCAAAGTCTCTAGACCCCTCAACGAGGCACACTCAATATCTCAACAGGCATTAAGCACATTTAATGGGCATTGGAAGTTCATCAACAAACATTGGACAAATGCTCTAGTTTGAGCTTTAAGCTTGGGACCCCTCAACGAATGACATTCATATCTCAATAGGCATTGAAGGTGCTACCAATGACCATTACAAATCATCCAACAACTGTTGAAGGACTTGTGTTGATCTTAAAAAATAAAACATTAAGTTCATACTTTTTAGAAATTAACAACATGCATTGACTTTCTTCTAATGGGAATTGAAGGTTCAAAGTAACGACCATTATTTTCATCTAGTGGTCATTAAAGAAAAAGTGATATAAGTCTTTATCAAAGTAAAAAAAGGTGCCTTAAGTTAAGTTCTCTCTAACAACTAGTCCTAATAGGTGTTTTGATAGAGCCAATAACCGTTGAGAGTGCATTTTGCTTAACAATCACCCATGTATGTGAAATCAATAATGGTTGATGCTTTAGTAATGGGCATGGAGATGTCTCAATAGGCGTTACTTATTCCAAGATGCAATGTTTAATGAAAACTTTCTCTCTAATAGCTAGTTCTTAATTCATGGTATAAAAGGACCCACTTTGAACAAAAATATATAGAGAACTGTTCCAATAAGTGAGTATTTTATTATGAAATCTTTTTTTAATAAAAAAAGGTGAACAAAGAGTGATCTAGTAATGAAAAGAAATTGCTTATTCAAATTTAACAATAACTATCTTCAAAACTGAGTTTGAAGGATAAGCTTTTTAGAAATTCTCTTGACATTTTCAACCTCATTAAGCATACTTTGTAAAAAGTACTTTTAGTGTCTTTATTGCTTGAGTGAGAAAGTTTTTCCTCCTTCTTAAAGTATTGTATTTAGTTGAGGAAATCTTAGGTTAGGAAACCTTAAAAACTAGATCTTGCGAAAGGTTTAAGGTAGTGCCTGAAAACTACTTTGGGTTAAGGTTAGTAGTCTTAGTGATGCACCTATAAGAGGTTGGTAAAGCTTGAAAATCTATCACTTATAAAGGCTTGTTAAGTACTTGGAAACTTCCTTGTGTAAAGGTTATTGATAGCACCTTGAGCTCTCAAGATAGTAAATGCTATAGTGGAGATACTAGAGGAGAAGACGTAGCCCAGTTATGTCGAACCTCTATAAATCTCGTGTCTTGATTCTTCATCTTTTTCGCACTTAATTTTAATTGTTAATACTTACCATTTCCGTATTCAACCCCTTTCTAAGGCACCAAGGGATAACACATCCCTGTTTAGTGGGATGTATATCCCTCTCAGTAGGATTGGTCTTGTATTTAGTTTTAGGTTTGGCTTGGTTTTAGGATTGGCTTTAGATTTTTCTAAGGTCTCCCAAGGCTTTGTTTCTCTTCCTTTAGCTTTTTTCCTTGCATCTTGGAGAATTGGTTTAGTGATTTTCATCAGTGGGCTTGCATTTTGAGATCTAAAATTTTATGCTTACAATTTGTCTCCTGCATTGTAGGGTTTGGAAAAAATATTTGAGAAATGATAGTTAGATAAGACATAATAAAACATTAGTTATAAACTTGAACACCGGACAAAGGACATGAAAGGATACAAGTTTCTTAGCAGCTCCTTGAGCAAGTACGAAGCTTTTTAACAACCCTTTAGTAAGTACTAAGGTTGATTTCCTTAGCAGCCCTCTAGCATATACTAAGCTTCTTGGCAGCCTCTTAGCAAGTACCAAGGTTGGATACCATTTTTCAGCAGCCCTCTAGCAAGTACTAAAGTTGATTCTAGTATCTCTCTAACAAGTACCAAGTGTTTTGATAACTTTTTAACAGCTCTTAAGTAAGTACTGAAGTGCTTTTTATAGCTTTCTAATAAGTATCGAGTGTTTTGGTAACTTTTCCTAGGTGTTTCAGTCTTTTGATTGGTAATTATAACTTAAGAATGCCCCTGTCATTTGGGTCCTTCTAGCATTAGTGAAACTAAATCCATAGCCTTGCAGCTCTTCTTGTTGTCCCACAATTTATTCTTATCTAAAGGAAATGGGCTTAAGGCTTACATGTTGTAGGAAACGCTTCCTTAGGCCTTACTATTTCTATGAGAGGGAGACTTTCCTTGAAAATACTTTAGAGATCTTGGAGAGGGCAATATTGTCATTAATGGATATCTCGGTGGTCTTACTTGAATAAGGAAACTTAAAGTGTTCTCTAGGTTCTCTAAAAGAAATGAGGGTTATTTTTAGTAATTTGGGTACTTTGGAATCCTTTGGAAAGCTAGGGGCATTTTGATAATTTGGATATTTTTTGGCTCTTTGGGAAATTGAGGTATTTTGGTAATTAGCTGTAATTGGGCTTGATGGAGAGCTGAGGTATTTTGGTAATTTAGGTGTAATTGGGCTTGTGGGAATGCCAAGAGTATTTTGGTAATTTGGATGTAATTGGGCTTTAGGATATGGCAGGGTATTTTCGTAAATTAATGTAATTGGGCTCTTGGGAAGCTAGGCTTAATAGGCTAAAAGGATATTAAAGTTTAGGGGGTAAGGAGGGAGTTGGGCCTGTAAAGCCCAACTTAGGTTGGTTCGGTCCAACAAGGCTGTACATCTGGCTATACAACCCTACAAGAGTTGTACAACCTAAGGCCATTATAAAAGCCTCTCCAAGGGTTGCTCGTCTTATTTGCGTTACTCCTCTCTCAATACTCCTTCTCTCTCAAAGCTTTTGACTTAGCTTCTAAGTTATCTTAGCTCATTCAGGTGATTACTATGGCCAGGTTTGACGACGATGAGATGTTTAACGTTCAGGAGGAGTTCCCGGATCAAGACCTCCCAACTTTAGATGCCCTAAAGTACCTGCGATCCCATTAGGGATTTGTATGGGTGAGCCCTTTAAAGGGCACAACCACAAAAATGATTCCGCCTGGCTTTCCTTTAAAGGGCGCAACACCGATGGTCTACGACTTATACCATCATTTTGCAGGAGTCACCTCGGTATTGATAGGTGTACTTTCTTTTCTTTTCAATTTTATTCTATGTATATTTTTGTTTATGCACTTTGTCACTCTAGGCTTTAAGTACTCCCTTTGAATTTACTTCTTGCCTACTAACATCAAGTTAGCTTATAAAATATTCAAAGGTAATCTTTAGGACACTTACCCTTTATTTTTAATGAAATTTATTTTCAGTCTGTGAGTTTGGTTAATTGTCTTGATTTGTGTGCCCTAGACTTCACTCTACGACCTGAACAAGGAAAGATTTAAAATTAATTTATGAAGTGATTTTGCATAATTAAGGTACATACCTGAATAGTCCATTATTTTCTTCGACCTTGCTGGTTTCGTGACACCTCGATCTTGAATAATTTTTTTTGAAAATTAATTTTGTAATTTTCTTATATCCTGTAGATAAACCCTGGCAATCTCGAGAGAAAATGATCATATGCATGTATGTTTTATCGCTTCTTTCTTTTCCTTTTTATAGGGGATTGTCTCCTTCTAGAAGGGTGGCAATTCTAGTGGTCCTATTAGGGCGTGGGGTCGTACATTGCACCTTGAGTCCTGGTTCATCTAGAGGGGATCGAGATCTGGGCTTTTTACGGATGCTACCAGACAAGACACTGAGGATTGACTTATCGATGGTGTATGCACTGGTGGAGTGATGAATAAACATGACCTATGCCTTTCATCTGCCTTTGATTGGCAAGATTATGATCACTCTCGAAGACTTCATCTTTTTTATTAGGTTGTGATTCATAGGTATTCCTTTACTTATTGATTTTGACGTACACAATCCAATTCTCTAAAGAGATTATCTATGGAGAGTCCTTGGCTGTGTTCTCCTTCTCAAGAGAAGGAGGATCGTGAGGAGGTCGAGTATTCAAGCTAGGGCACTCATGGTTGTCAATGATAGTCCTAAAGAGGTGGTTGATTAGTATGCACATTGTTATTTGCTATTAGTCTTATCGGGGTTTCTATTTTTAGGCACTTATGGGGTGGCCAAGCTCTACTTGATGCTTATGCTGAAGGATTTAACTTGTTTTATCACTTTGATTGGGGGTTTAAAGTTCTAGCATACCTTTACCACTACCTTAACAGGTGATTTTAGGGTAAAGGATACATGTGTGGTGCTTAAAAGGTGCTCATCATAAGTATCTCCCAACTCTCTTGTGCTTTAATCTCATTTTCATTATTTTGAATTTTACACCATTTTTGTCGATAGGCATGGGGTGTTGAGCTGGGCCTGTTAGAGGGGTTGAACTCTATGGATTGCGTGGTGGAGCGTGGTGACCTATAGGGAGTCCTCTGTGGTTGCCAAGCGTACTTGCGTGAAAATGATTACTCTGGACTAAGTATTTTAGTCTACACAAACAAAATTAAGTGAGTCATAATTATTTATTTATTTGGTCTTACACTTATAGTATTTTATGTTTTCTTTGCAGTGGCACCTCGATTAGAGAGGCCTTATGGCGATGTGCTCAATGGAGGTGGCAGAGGCTGAGATCATCTCTTACATCATCGCTTAATAATATGGGCCCTCAATTCGATAGTGGTACCTAAAATAGCTTGTCTTCCACTGACATGAAGGGTTAGACGAGCAACTTGTCCCACAATGTCTACTCATGAGCTTATTTTAGTTAAGGGATCTTGGGGGTGTGAATCTTGTTGTAGCATTTCTATATGTGCTAGGAGAGCAACTATCTTCAGTGAGCGTCCCTTATAGGTTTTAGATGATTAACGCACTTATAGGGAGCCTCCCTTTATTAGAAGTAGTTATCCATGCATTTCCCTACCATGCACTTGATAAGGGGATCGTATTGCAGCATACGAGTAAAGGTAGCACTACCTAGGAGACCTGAAGGGCCACTGCTCCTGCTTTTACATCTGGCTCTATTGTCATTCGGGGGCTTGCGGATCTTCATCAGGTGGTGTGGAGCCCGTGATGGTTAGCGACTTGACCTCTACATCGAACAGTCGATAGACTCTTGCACAACTTTACTAATTAGATCCATGATGTCACTATAGATCACGTGGTCTGTTTATGCGTTTGAGCCACCCAAGATTAGCCACTAAGTACTTTCTCTTTGGTCTTCTTGCAGTTTGATCATGATGTTAGAAATGTTATTAAAAATGCTTCTTTTTCACTGTTACAAATTCCTCGTGTGCAGGTTGAGGCTATGATCAACCTAATTGCTACCTTAAAAAGGACTATGACACAACAAAAATGCTTTATGTAGGTTGGTGAAAGCAAATAAGATAATGCATGCATTAATGTTCGTGATTTGTGTTTTATGTGCTTTATGTCCTATACATCTTATCCCTCATGTTTTTTTTGCAAGAGAGGATCCAATGCCTAAACTGCGAGGTCAAAGAGAAGGATAAACTTCTAGTAGAGGCAGAGGCAGAGAATGAGGTTTTGGCTTAGGCAATTGTAGAGCATGGGTACATAGCGATAAATAGTGAGGTTGAGGATTTCTAGATGACCCTTTCTAGGAACTGAGGTTGCTAAGTCACATAAACCCTACCTTCTTCTCTATTAGCTATTAAGACATTTTCTATTTTCTTCCTCTTTAATATAAGACATTTAGTAGACTTTTGCACTATTGTACAGTTCATTGGGTAATTTAAAAATCCCAATTTTTTTATGTTTTCTTAGGACATGTTAGGATAAATAAAGGCGACATCACTTCCATTTTTTTTTTTTATCAAACTTTGATATTTTTTATGGAAATCTTATTATCTTCCCCTAATTGTGCATCTCCGAACATGTGTTACCCCCCTTTTTACATATGTGTTTTACATAACAGATACTAAAGTCATCTCTAGCTCGAAACATGAGGATAGGTTGCTCAGCCTACTTCAGGGAATGAAGGCTATACAACCTAACTGAAAGGCTGTACAACCCTAGTCAGGTGTAGTACAACCTGTAGGGGCTAGGCCCTTTGCTATAAAAATCCACTTCAAACTTGCATTTCTCATTTGATACTTTTAGCTTCTAAACCAAGCTGAGAACCTTTTTGAGATATCTCCCACCCCAAGTTTGGTTTTACTTAGTCTGACGATGATACAAACTATATGGCATGGTTACACAACTTTTAAATCTACAGGCAATGTATTAATAAATAGTAGATAATGATTTTTTTCGAAAAAAAGATTGTTTTATATTTAATTCTAATTCAAAAGTATGTATGACTCATTCACTTTAGTTATGTAAATGTATTTACATTTGTCATTATGTTTAGCATAAATCATTTACATTTTGTAGTTACACATTAATAAAGTATACAATTTCTACTTTTGATATTAACAAACTAGATCATCTAATTATCTTGCTTAGTGCCTTTGTCTTGCTAATTCCACTACTTATTCACCCTAGTCTTTTCCCTTGCTACCTAGCTCTACTTGTCAATGGTCCCTGAGTGCTCAGTCGCACTCTCTCAACTTTTACTTTAGTTATTCTATGCATTTTTATGCTTTAACTGTTGCCTAAACTACCCTTTCGAGTTTTCAACTTAGTGAGCTTCCTTTTTTTTTTCCTTTTCTTTATTTTTTATTATTTATTTATACCCTAAATTTTGCTTAAGCCTCCCTTTCAAGTTTTTGACTTAGCGGGCTATCTTATTTTTCTCACACCTGAAACAAAATACTTCTTCAACCGGTTTAAGTTTGCCAGCTCGGTGAGTTCATTCCCATCCATTTTTGCTAGTTTAAAAGCATCATCAGAGTATATTTGTTTGACAATGTTGGGACCTTTCCAGTTTAGCCAAAACTTCCCTCGAGGATCCTGATTCTATAGTTGGACTGCCTTTAATACCAGATCATTAACCCTTATTGTACTTGGTTTAACCATCTTATTAAATGCACGAGCCATTCTGGCCTGATACAACTAGATGTGATACAAGGCCTTCAGTCACTTCTTATCCAACATAGCTAGGTCTACTCCTCATCCATTGGTATTCAAGAATGCTAGACTCAATTAAAACTCATAAGGACTTCACTTCAAACTCAATTGGCAGCATTACCTCCATCTCATATATTAAAGAGTGTGATGTCATCCTAGTTGATGCTGTTCTCGTAGTTTGATAGCCCCATAAGGCGAAAGGTAATTTCTCAGACTAGTCTTTGCATGTGTCCACCATCTTGGTAAAGATGTTTTTGATGTTTTTGTTGACTGCTTCCACTAATCCATTAGCCTATGGTTTGTAAGAGGACGACTTGTGATGAACCCCTCTGTATCTTCCCAACATAACCATGACCTCTACTTAGAAATGGACGCCATTATTTATAAAAACATGGTGCGGCACACCATAGCAGCATATAAGATTTTTCTTAATGATTGTTTTGCCCCTAGCTTATTGAAGGCTTTAGCCTCTACCCATTTTGCAAGTCATCCACTGCTACCACAATATACCTATGTCCCCTTATAAAAGTCGATATGATTTCTCCAATCACATTAATGCCTTATGTTGCAAATGGCCAAAGTGAGGTCAAATTCTGCAATTCAGTTGGTGGCAAATGACTGAGGCTACTGTGAACCTGACATTCATGACAATTCCAAACTTTTTGAATATAATCAAGCTCCATAGTAGTCTAATAATACCCTAACCTTAAAATTTTCTTTTCCAACATCTTCTCGTTTAGTAGGGACCATAAACTTCTTCATGCACCTCTTTCATGACTTTATGGGCTCTTTCTTAGCCAAATGTTGTAAATGGACTCTATCAGTCACTTTTTTGTACATTACACCATCATATACCATAAATTGTGAAGACAGCCTTCGAATCATGTCTTTATCCTTTTTCTCGGCCTTTATAGGGTATTCATTACTTTTCAAATACCTCTATATATCAAAATACCATGAGCGATTCTCCAATGACACCTACATTACTCTTGTATCCCTGTAACATGGCATCCTAGATCAAAGCTGATAAGTGGTTTCATAGGCATCACCTTTGACCCATCTCAAATAGAGACTAGGATGGTTAATGCATTAACCATTATGTTTTCTTCTTTTGACAAATGATGAAAAATGACCCTTTAGAAGTTCTGCATCAACCCTTTCATATGCTCTAAATATGGGGCTAAATGTTCTTCTTTCAATTCCCACTCCTCTCTTACTTGCAAAATGACTAGCAATGAGTTCCTGAATACCTCTGTTGTCTTTACCCTTATTTATTTCAAGAGTTCAAGCCCTAGTGAATAAGCCTCATAATCAACCATGTTTTTAGTCACCTTATAGTTCAACTTTTTAGCTATAGGAAGAAGTTCTCCTTTTGACGAGATTAGAATTACTCCTACACCTACTCCTATTTTGTTTACAGCTCTATTGAAGTATACTCTCCACCCTTAAGGCTTAATTGCTCTTAACCCTTCATTTGGGAACTGGAGAAGTTTAGATTTTTCTTCTCTGAGGGGTTAGAGTGCCAAATATTTTGAAACTCCCCATCCCTTGATCACCTTTTTAGCTACATACTTAATATCAAATTTGGTTAACAAGATTAACCGCTTTGCCAATCTTATAGTGAAGGAAGGGGCCTCATATAAGTATTTAATCAAATTGAGCTTTGAAATCACTTTTATGGAACATGATTAAAAATAGTGCTTTAGTTTCTTGATCATCCAGACTAATGCTAGACAGGTATTATCTACCTAATTATGCTTCACTTCATAGGACAACTTCTTACTAAGATATAGTACACTATATGTTCATTCCTCGATCCATCTTCTTGAGCCAACATTACATCAATAGAGTTTTCTTCTATTGTCAAATATAAAATTAGTAGTTTTCTTAGATTTGGCAGCTTTAATACTGCAGGTTTGGTCAAATATTCTTTTATTTTCTCAAAGGCCTCTTGACACTGTTCATTCCATTTTACTAGTTAATCCTTCCTTAATGACTTGAAGATCAACTCATAAATGAGAGTGAGTCTTGTTATGAACTGACTAATGTACTACAAGCGATCCAAACAACCTCAGATCTCCTTCTCTATTTTAGGCACAAACATATCTTGAATTGCCTTTACTTTATTCAAATCCATTTCAATTCCCTTTTCATTGAGCACATGCCCCAACAACTTTCCAGAGCTGACCACAAACACACATTTCTTTGGATTCAGCCACAAGTTATACTAATTGACCCTCTTTTGGAACTTTTTCAAAGTGTCAAAGTGCCTTTCCTTTATTTCTGACTTTACCATCATGTCATCCACAAACACCTTGACCTTCTCATGGATCAAGTCATGCAATAGGGTAGTTGTCATTTGTTGATATCTCATCCCTAAATTCTTTAGCCCAAATGACATTACGTTGTAGCAATACATCCTTCATTCCATGATAGAAGTTGTCTTCACCTTATCTGTGATAACCATGAGAATCTGATTATACCTTGAGAATCCATCCATAAAGGAATATATAATGCAAGTTACAGTGTTATCCACTAGCACATCAATGAGTGGCAAAGGAAAATCATCCTTTGGGCATGCTTTGTTTAAATCCTGATAATCAATGCACGTCCTCACTCTCCCATCCTTTTTTGGCACCGACGCTATGTTGGCTAACCATTTAGGGTAGTCCACCACCTCTAAGAACTTGGCATTTAGTTGCTTGGCTACTTCTTCCTTGATTAACTAGGCCCATTCTAGTCTCATTATGCAAAGATTTTATTTGATTAGTTTTCATGTGTGGGTAAGTTGGGATCCTATGTTCTACAATTCATTTAGGGTAGTCCATCACCTTTAAGAACTTGGCATTTAGTTGCTTGGCTACTTCTTCCTTGATTAACTAGGCCCACTCTAGTCTCATTCTGCAAAGCTTTTATTTGATTGGTTTTTATGTGTGGGTAAGTTAGGATCCTATACTCTATAATTCATTTATCGACCCCTGACATGTCCTCATATGTCCAAGCAAATACCCTTTGGTATTTCTTAAGTAATTGTTCAAACTTCCTTCGCTCCTCTGGTGTGATGCCAATGGCAATAAGCAAGATTTTTAGATTTTTCAATGTGCCAAGATTAAATGCAATAGTATGCATATAACTAATGTTAAATTTACTCATGAAATAATGCATGCTATGCATACTACCATCAGGAAACACATCGCACAAATAAGTGAACTCATCATTCATTACTTTAAACTTAAAAAGAAATACATCATTGTCCTCAAAGAGACTGAAAATAAGAACATTAGTAGAATATGAAAAGATAGCTTCCTTTAGGGAGTGCTAAGAGCCTCATCTTCCTACACCTTCTCATTTACCGTATTACTAACCAACATACTCACGTTCTCATCCTATGCAATATCTATTCCATTCTCACCTTTTGCCACACCTTCTGTTCCAATGATAGCTTTGACAATCCCCTCAAAACTCTACTTCATTTGGTTATCTATCAATTTAATCTTCATAAAATCTACCTAAAGAGTTGCATTTTCAGTTGTAGTTGGCTCAGTCTCCACCGTAGGACCTTGCATTTCCTCACCACCCACTTCTTTAATAAAGTTCATAATCATGTTCTCAATATCTTCCTGTTTTATCCTGATGTACATAGCTTTAATAAACTTGAATGGCCTGCATTTAGAGTCCATAAAGGGTTCATTTTGTTTCATCGATTTAAGCCTATCCTTTATATGGTCTTCCCTAATGGCCTAAAGTTTTTGATCTAACAAATACAGCTCGGTTTGGTTATCAGTGAGCCTCTTCTTATCACTCTATGGCCATGTAGACTATGATTCGTATAGAACGACAAACTGAGCTGATTCTTGACCATCTTTTACCCTTATAATTTGTTCTCCTTCTTCTTTTCCTTTTTGCCCCATCCTTCTCTTTGGATGAGTCCTGATAATTGTAATACCTTAACTCACCAACATTTAGTTGCAAGAAAATTCTAAACTTCATTTATATCTTTTCCTAACAACTCCTCCTTAGGAACTTATTGTTTGACTTTTCTAGGGGCTTCCCTTTCTTTCACAAAGAAATCTAGTGGTGCATGCAAATCTCTAAGTCCTTGCTTTGATCCTTCATCATGATACCCTAATCCTTTCCTTATAGTCTAAGTGGGAATCTCTGAGAACTTTGATACGCCGGTGGAATTCTTTCTTAACCCTTGTCTTGGAAGAAAGTTCATGTTCTTCATAATCTCCATAAATTTTTGATTAACCCACATATCAGTGACTTCTACAAACTGAAACCTTCTAAGATGTCGAATAACCACACTCAAAGCTAATATAATCTCCTTAACCTTCGTACAGATGGTGATAATCTCTCCTTTATAGGGAATCTTAAATTTCTAATGAAGACATACCGCCCAATGGATGATACCATGGTTTCCCTAATAAAAGCGAGAAGGCGATTGAAATGTCCAAAATTGTGAATTCCAACATCGTCTCTACTATGCCTGTTTTTACCAAAGTCTTAAACACACCTGCAGCTGGCCTCTTGCTATTATCATAGGCCCAAATGACACTATAAGAAGCTTTTAAATCTTTTTCAGACAACCCAAACTTGTGTAGTAACTTTAAAGGACAAATGTTAATCTTAGATCTATTGTCAACCATTACACATGGCTACGACTTCCCTTCATTTTGGCACAAATGAACAAGGCCAAATTACGATCCCTTCCTTTTGGAGGCAGATCCTCATCTAAAAAGGTAATCAACACAACAACATCTTTCGGTATGGCTTCATTGGAAATAATCAGGTTGGACAAGGCCTCTATCATAGCCTTTTTATGTTCCTAAGAGGTAATAAGCAATTCTCATACATTGATATGAGCTAGTACCTTTTTCAACTACTTTACAATAGGATTGTCTTCCTCTTTCTCCTTCATAATAAGTTCATCTATCCCCTTTTGAATCCTTAATTCTCTAGGAGCTTTTCTATCAGGATAACACTTTCTGCTACAAGTAACAAGGCTCACTTATTTCATTTCTTTTTTTTCATCACTTTTTTCCTATAGTTAAATCATCTTCTTCCTTCTCACCTCTTCTATCTCCTCATTGGAACTTTCCTAAGGACTAATGGTGCATACCACCCTAACTTGCCTCGCTATCTCCTTAACAGTAGCAATAATGACTTATATAAGAATCCCAGAGTCTATCATAATTATTCCTTGACTTGGGGGAGGAACATTATGGTAGTTTGGGAAAAGGTTTCCCCGAATGCTAGACCTTATAGCATTCAATGGCATAATAGTTTTATTGTCGATAAGGTCCTAAATCTTATGTCTCAATCTGTAACAGTCATCAACATTGTGGCCTACTCCTTGATGAAAAACGTAATATGCATTGGCGTCATATCCTCTAAGCAATGGATGAGGAGGTGATCTTAGTGCTAAAGGTTCAACACCCCTTTCTTGTGCAATCTCTCGAATACTTTAGACAGAGGCATCCCTAGATCAGTAAACTATCTTGGCGCACTTGCTACATTGACATTGGTCGTGTTACTTATTTCAATCTTAGGATGGGGTGAGACACTTCTTCTTCTTATATTGCTTTTTTGACTCAAATTTTAGTTGTTCTGCTTATAAACCCACTTCTCAAAGATCATCAAAATTCTTGACCATCATTCCTCTAATTCTTGAAAAGATCATCAAAATTCCTTACCATCGTTCCACTAATTCTAGTGCTAATAATAGGCAAAGCCCCTTTCATAATCATTTGACATGTTCTCTCTCTATAGGCCTTATGGTTACCTTTGAGGCTGCCTTTTTCCATATCCTGATGTAATCATTGAAGCCCTCACCATGTTGGCCCTTGTACACTAAGAAGGGGGGAAGGGGTTGAATTAATGGAAATTTGGAATTTTAGAGGAAACACACACAATTAAAAGATTAGAGAAAAAACAAAAGAAGAATGAACATAAGAGATTTATAGTGGTTTAGGTATTCACCAATTGGGTGTTTCACTAAATCACTAGTGTTTTACAAGCTCACACTCAACTTAGTGTTTAGACTCACACCAAACCTTACAAGTGTTTTCCCAAGACTCATACTCAAACCTTACATAAGTATTTTATCAAGACTAATACTTAAACCTATACAAGAGTTTTTTTTATACAAAGGCTCACTCTTAAACCTAAACCCAAGGTTGTTTAATGCTTACACTAAACAACAACAACTCAAATATAAGAAATAGAATTGTTAAGGCTTGAGAAATAAATTTGCAAGAGTTTGGCTACAACAAATGTTATTCTCTTACATTCAAGTCCATTTGATGGTGTATTTATAGGCTCCAATCACTAAAAAGATGTTACAAACAAAACTATGCCCAAATCTCTAAAGTATGCTAGGTAAATCTTGCATTTAATGCTCATTAAATGAAATTTGTGGTCAAGACAAAAATTCACAGTCAAGAAACACATTTTACGATCAACATAAGAAATTTGCAGTCTCTACTTCAGATTGTATCTAACGGCTAGTGACACATTATAGCTTAACATTGGTCCTTTCAAAAACTAATCATTGGATCTTTTTAACATATCTCAAAATTAGTGGTTGTTACTAAAATTCTTGGTCTCTACTAAAGGTCACAGTCGCTATCTAGCCATTATACCTATTGCGAATTAAACTAGAGTTTTGGCTTTCTTATTTTCTGTTAATTGCGGTCTCTACCAAAATTCACAATCGTGACTTTTGAATCTCAATTGTACATTTCAAAATTCACAGTCTCTACCGAAATTCGCCGTCGAGACTTTCGAAGGTAGATTTTTATACTTTGAGTTTTGCTTCTAATCACTTCTATTCAAATTTTAATGAGACTCTAACTTAATATCTATAAGATCAATACTTAAGATAAAAAAAAGAGTCTTGACTTAGATTTGAACAACTGAGTCCAACACATTAGTTTTCTGCTTCAAAGATTCCAAGTCTTGCAATATGACTTCTAGATCTGAATTAGAAGCATAGTGCCTCTGGAAAGCTTTTTTCAACTCTTTCCAGTCTTTTCAAACTATTTTGATTGATTAAAATACCATGTTTTTGCAAATTCTTCTAGTGACAACTCAAAAAGCTCTAACATAGTATTCGTAGGAACCTTGAACGCTTTCATGACTAGCACATATGAATGGACATGGTTCTTAGCGTTTTAGACCTTTGCGAATTTAGGAAGCTTTGGCATATGAAAGTTAGCCAATACCTTCTCAGGTTTGCAGCCTAGCAATTCTTTAATATTTGTTCCTTCTTTAAACCTTTAGCACCTAAGGCCTTCAGTATTTTCTTTAATTGCTTGGCAAAATCATCAACTGAGTGCTCTTCTTCTCACCTTTTAAGAACTTATCTAGAATGGTAGTGGTACTTCCTACTTCCTTAACAAGCTTACTTTCATGGTATTCTTTCATCCTAAATAGATTGGCATTAATCAACACAGGTTGGGGTGTTTTCCTCTTATCAGTATAAGTAGTAGAAATCTCTCCCTTCTTCAAAATTTCATTGACATGCTTGTTCACTTCCTTGGAAATCCTCTCCTTCATCTTGCTGTTGAAATTACAATCATTCTGTCTGAGATTTTTGGTTGTACGGTTAGCTCCATGATTGGGTCAACTTTTTGACTCGGACTTAGAGTCTTACTCTTTTTAATAAGTCGATTGGCTCTTCTCTTCCACAGGGGTTTGGATGGAGCTATGATGGCTGCAAGGTAAAGGTTATTAGTATGATGCATGAATAGATAATCATTGCATGTATACATGATATGCACAAATCATTTTGCATAAGATCCTTCCAACCTTATCCCTCCCATACATGAGGTCTAGTGGTTGTTTTCTAGGTATGGTTTCATTCCTATACCATTATAAGGCAAATATGCATAAGGTCACCTTAGACCAACAATAGTAAAAGCCTTGACAAAATATATACGTAAAGGCACTAAATGGAAGAGTTCTTTACATTACTTAAAGAAAAAAGTACAAGTAAGGAAAAGAATCCTTTTAAGGAGAGAGGGATGTACATAACATATATTTACATGACGGGAAAAAGGTGATACATAAGTATTTACATATGGGGATAATTACATCAAATGGATGAGGCTACATTTATGCTTACATTAGGAGGTTGCTAACCATGTTCTTTGAGGACTTTTATTCTATTTTAAAGAAATGCAAATAAGTGGGGCACCCTATTCTAAGGCACTATTGGATCCTACATACACCTAATAGTTGAGAGGGTTATTATAGTTGATAGGTCCCATAAGCTTGGAGGGCGATTATCACGATCCCCCATTTGATATACCTAAAGGTACTAAGCTCATGAGTGATGAATCCTCCTCACAATGTCCTAAGCCCGAATAGAGCTTAGGTCTCAGGTTTGGAGAACCATCGGTTTATCTAAGGGCAACTAGTGCTCATGGTGTAGTGTGGAGGCTATATGAATACAAAGGACTGCTCAATAATAGGTTAAAATAATAAATGTGAACTAAAGATTTTGGGTTTGATCGCCAGTGGAGTCGCCATTATAAGCACTTTAAGGTTTCTTGGTTCGCTCGAATGAGCGAAATCTTGCTTACGACTTTTTCCTTTTATCGATCATCGGGGGACCAAGAGGATGTAGGTCTTTTCATTGGTAATGATAGTAAGGTGTGGCGCACGTTTGGATTAATGGTTGATCCTTTTAGGCCTTGTGTGACTTCAAATCCTTGAGTCCAAAATAATGGTCATCGGGGACCAAGTGCGGGATACTACTAGTACCATCCCTAGGAGATTTAGAGTTGCCACCTGACTTTGGTTGGGATAAGAATTTGAAGAAGGCAAAATCTGAACCTAATATAAGTCAATTAGGAGACCAATTTCATCTTCACCCTATTAGAGATTAGGTTTAAAAATTGGGTACAACTAACCCTCAAACTGCCTAAATATTAGGATTTGGCCATTAGGCATCTTTGGTTCACCTTTAATGTTTTAACCGAGTTATTGATTAGCCTAGTTAACACATGTAAGCATACATCTAAGCACGATTCATTTAAAAAAGTCAAATCATCAACTTCAAGGGATAAGGTTCATGGCTCATGGTAAAAAGGTTTCACACATACATCATTCATATGTCACATTATCCATGATCATATATACAAAGGGAGTGGGAGCATGTGACATGGCATAAGGATTAATATGTAAATCATCCATTCACACACATAATCATATAATCCATGCGGGAAAATGGTTAAGACCAAATACATGGCCTAATTCCAAGTAATTACACCTACACCCAAAGGAAAAAAACAAGTAGTAATGAGTCAATATAAGAAACAAATAAAGAAATCTTGAAGTAAACAAAGTCCATAGTAATCATCTTAGCATATCTCCCAAAGTCAACATATCCTAGCATACATTCTAAATCCATGATAACACATTCAATCATTACCAATCAGAATATAAAACATGGAAAAAACACATGATCAAAATGCATGAATCATTAATAATAAAGAACATGGACACATGATGTAAAACATTAGGACGATATTGAATAGCCTTAGGCTAAGGCTCACGCAAAGGAGATCTTAAGGTTGATGAACGTTCCCTCATATAGCTCACAAAGAGCTAGAACATCTAGGGCAAAACCAAATATTATAGCAACTAGAATATCTAAATCAATGTAGGAAATTGAAGAACCAAAAGCACTATTCAAATGACTAGCATATTAACTTGAACACAAAAAAGGCTCTCAAGGTCATAGGAACCTTAAGTTCCTCACTTGATCATTACTTGAAAATGTATAAAATAGAACAAAAAATATAGTTCTAAGACCAAAGAAAAAGGAACACAAAAGCATTTTTGATAGAAAGTAATGAAAACCATTTAAAAAGTAAACAAGAATCCATTTTTAAGGTGAATATGAGTCCTAGCTAGGGATGTCACCCTATTATGTCTTTAGAATAATAAAACATCTTAATGTGAACCTTGAAAATGGATGAATTCATAGGAAAAAGAAGGATTTTTAAAAATTGGCCCAGTAGGAAACCTAGGTTGTAATCCCATAAAGAGGGTTGTACAACCCCTATTTTCTAGGTTTTTGAAAATAGAGAAAGAAAAAGAAGGAGAAAGGGAAGGGGAAAGGAGATTCTAGATGTGTTTTGGTTAAACCTTTGCCCTCAGAGACATGCAAAGCGTCTAATATCCTTAAAAATGCTTAGGGAATGCATAAAAAATGAAAAGATTAAGCCTTACTCTACCTTGGAGAAAGGTTAGGGATGGGTTTGGGTTTTGAGTGTTCTGTGTCAGTGGTGTTTAAGGAGAGAATTTGGCAGAATAACCTTATAGTTTCTAAGCCTCATCTCAACCTTCAAAATGAGGGGTTTTATAGGTGTTGGATAGGTGCATAATGCCATAAATAATTTTGGTTGCACCATGGATGCATCCAATCATAGAAAAGGAAATGAACACATTGAAATTAGGGTTTGCACGTAGGTTGTACAACTAAGAATGGGTTGTTCATCCATTTGTCAGGGCTATGCAACCTTTGGGTTAAAAGGGAACAAGTTTTAGAATGTTTTGAGGATTAAGGTTTAAGGTAGGTATGTACATCCCTAAGGAGGATTGTACATTACTATTTGTGGATTGTACATCCCTATTTTTGGATGGGTTATACATCCCAGTTTAGTAGGATATACGTCTTAGTTTATTGAGATGTATGTCCTTATGAGCAGGATTGGTCTTGCATTTAGTTTTGGGTTTTGGCTTTTTTTTAAGGCTTGGCTCTAGGTTTTTCCAAGGTCTCTAAAGGTTTTATTTCTTTTCCGTTGGCTTTCCCCCTTGCATTTTGGGAAATAGGTTCAGTGATTTTGATTATCAGGCTTGCATCATGAGATCCAAAATATGATGCTTACAATGTCGTTTCTCTAGATGTTATCGAGGAAGGCCCTGCAAATTGACTCCACTATTACTTAGGTGCTAGTCGAGTGGTGGATGGCCACCACCTATACCTTTCATTTGCCACTTATTAAGGAGGTGATTATCATGCCTATGGATTTCACTTATTTAACTGAGATTAGGTTTGTGGGGATCCTTATTGATTATATCATACACGAGCATATGATACAGAGGGACTATGTCAATCAGCTCCTAGGTTGTGTTCCCAAGATGAAGTGGAGTCCTTCCTTTGAACGGTCTAACCTAAAGGTCGATACTCGTATTGCTTCTAAAAATAGTCTACAAAAGGTGGAGGAATATGTGGTGTGTTGTTTTCTTCTTTACTATTTATTGGGGACACTGTTTACAAACCTATCAGATGTGGTGGAGATATGCTTATTACCAATATTAGAGGATCTAAGGTTCATTTATCATTTCAATTTGAGTTATGCTCATTTATCATTTACAAACCTATTAGACCAACTATTATTTGTTGTGCAAGAACAAATTGTCATTAGTTTTTTGTGTTATTTATTGGTCTTGGTCATATACTTATAACAATTGGTTATTTTCTTTTTTTTTTTTTTTTGCAACTTCACCTGAATTAAAGGGAGACCACTGAACTTGGTAGCCAGAGGTGGTAGAGGTAGAGGGCTAGTCTTATGAAAGGCACTTACTATTAGGTCTTTCCTTACATGAGTACTACCAAGGGGAGTGGGTCCTCAGATGACATGTGGGACTAGATGTTCAACCTATTCCTTCACACATGCCTTCAAACAAGTTTTAGGTAGAGGACATGAAAGAGGAAAAGAAAATCTAGGCAACTCTATGATTTATCACAAGGGAGTAGCTTATCTCAGACAAGATTGCCTATTGGACATGGATGATTGAGGCTTTTATAGGGATGATCTTGATGGAGGAGGTTACAATTTAGGCATTTCCATAACATGAGGCATATGAGGGAACAATTCTATGCCATGGGGATTGATGGTTGATCATGCACACTAAACAGAGGCCTACAAAGCCTACTCCTACTATTTGGGGTTTCATGAGGCCTCGCACCTCTACTCTGTAGGGATTAGAGCCTATGGTGGTAGGTGAGCTCGATTCAGTCCTTAAAGCATTATCGAGTCTTGTATGGCGTCATTGGTCAGATCGATGATGGCCCTAAAGATCACCCAATCCTTATGTATTTTCAAGCTAATTGACGCTACCCATATGAGTATCTTTTGCTTTGCATTTCCATTTTACCCTGTCTTTAGGTTTGATTGCTTGTCACTCACATCATATATCTTTTGTAGATTCCTCGTGTTTAGGCTAAAGTGTTAGTAGACCTTATTATTACTTTGAAAAAGGTGGTAACACAGGAGACTTGGGAGATGCGGGTTTGGTAAAAATGCATGTTTATGAGTGTGATTGTGTGTTTAGTGTCTTATCCATCTTAACCCTTAGGTGTCTTGCAGGGGACAGTCCAGGTCTTGACCTAGGAGCTACGAGCCATAAAGTAGAGATTGATGGTAGCTAAGGTTTGGATCAAATGGATGGCCCTATCGATAGCTAAGGACTCTGACGAGTACATTGCCTTGAAGGGAGAGAGTAAGGAGGAAGAGAGACTGCTTTTAAAATTAAGGAGGATTTAACTACCTAAAATTTATTTTAGCCCCTTCTAATATTTATTTTCTTTTTTTTTTCAAAACATTATTAAACTTCAATAATAATTTTAATGTTGTAGGACAAATATTTAAGCCATTTTAAGAGCCCTTTTTTGCTAAAACACTAGGATTTTTAAGATGCAACTAAGGTGATCTTGCCTCTACTAACTTTGAAATTCTTACAATTTAGGCATAAAAAATTTGAATTTGGTCTTGAATTTATCCTCTGAATCTATTGTTGTGTTATTTTAATTTATTCGTGTATATGCATGCCTTTCAAAATAGGTATATCGTAATTCATATGCCTAAGATACAAGAGAGACTCTACTTAAAATTTTGTAGGAAAAGTGGTCTATATAGACCATCAGATTGTCTATACAAACCATTAGTTGTCTTTATAGTCTTGCAATACTGTTCACAACTATAAAGCATTAAGCACCTTCTCTCCCTTCTATAAATACCCATATGTAGGCTACTCCAGAAACACCTTCCTAAACGTGGTTAAAGCATTTTTAAGGTCTCTTCCACCCCATAATTGGTCCAACCTACCTTAGATAAGCCTTAAAGCTCATTGTTACCTCTCATCTATTTGACTTGACTTAGATTTTTTTTGGGTGGCTTATGATTTATGGGATCCTACTACCTTTCTTTCCATTTTGGAGATTCTAAGATTTACCCCTACTAGAAGAATTTGATGCCATTCTTGACTCATGTCATGGCCATAGATTATATTGCCCTACCATACTTGGGTTACCCTTACATTCAAAAGATGATAGAGTTATTTGATCTATGATATGATGAGGTACCCAGGTACACTATGAGTGAGGAGAAGATTCTCATGTCACCCTTTCTAACTCTTCACCCTTGTAAGGATTATGCCCATATGACATAGGCTCGTATTGTAGCAATAATTTTGATAGGGGAGTTCTTATTACAATAAGACAATTGAGAGATAGATCTACAAATTTTGCCCTTTTTCAAGGGATTGAACTCGAAAAAACTCTCATTCAGACAATTCCAAGCAAAACCATTATAGGCTTGGATAAGGTGTCCCTTGGTATAAGAATTCCTTTTTTTGGATTCCATTGCTACTTCTAGTATAAACCCCCATTTATAGCCTTTTTCGTGTATTTTATAATCATTATTTTATTTTTGTGCTAACTTTTGCTTGGACCACCCTCACGGGTTTTCAGTCCAGCGAGTTGCTCATTTTTATTTAGTCCGCCCTTTCAGGTTTTCAACCTAATGACCTTTTATTCATTTTTACTCTTTTGTTAGATATGGCAATGAGAAAGATTGGGTTGCTAGTCGTTCCCACTATGAATGCGATGCATTACTACCTATAACATCATTTGAACTGCCGCCTGTCAAGGCCTGCTACTACTATGGTTGAGTGGATCTCCCATATTGGTGTTTTTGATATTTGCTGGTCTTGCTTATGGTGTAGACTGTCAAAAGTTATTAGAAAATTTAAAGAGACATCCTAGCTCTTTCATCTGACACTTTCTATGATTTGGCTAGGGTACGTTGCCAGTTTAACGCTCCCATAATAAGGTTCCTTTCCTTCATTCCTTCACTGAAGGACCTTTGACCCAACATTTCTTAGATAAGGTGGGTTCCATATGGGCAAATCGTTACATTTACAACTTCTTCACCTTCAAAGACATGGACCCTGAGGATGATGCTGATTTTATGGCCTGGTTGCATGGTAATTAGAGTTGTTAAACCTTTCTCATCTCATCAAACTATTAATTATTACAAAATGATTTTTCAAGAAAAAAATTGCTCGTATTAAATCTAGTTTAAAGGCATGTTTGACTAAGAATAGTTCCATTATGCATATATCCTTTCTCTTGATATTATACCCAATATGTATCATTTCATTTCATATGTTACATATTAATTAAATTCATAATCACAACTTTAATAATGGCATATTAGATCATCTAATTATCTTACTACATACCATTGGCTCATATGGTTTATTACTATTCATTTTGGTCATCTTTATATTACCCTGTGTTCGGTCATCCTTGGATGAGTATCTCTAGTGATCAATCATACTCTCTTGCCTTTTGTTTTAATGGACTCATCTTTCCTTTCTCTCTTTGTTTCTTCTTCTTCTTTTTTTTGTGCATTAATTTTTTCTAAGCTTCCTTTTTGAGTTTTGGACTTAGCGAGCTTATTTTTCTTTTCTCACATCCTCACATGAAATACTTGTTTAACCTGTCTAGGTTCACTAGCTCAAAGAACTCATTTCCATCTATATTTGATAAGTTCATAGCCCCACTTGAGTAAGTCTATTTTACCATATAGGGACATTCCTTGTGTGACTTAAGCTTTCTATATGGGTCTTGGTTTTTAGTCTGATTGCTTTCAATACCAAATCACGAACCCTTATAAACTCTCTTATTAAAAGTACATGCTATCTTAGCTTGGTACAACTGAATGTGGTAGAGAGCCTTTAATCTTCTATCATCTAAGAAGGCCAATGGCTTAAACCGGTTGGTACTCAGGAATTCCTGATTCAATCAACACTTGCAATGAATTTAATTCAATTTCAATTGGTAGTATAACCTCTATCCTATATATAAAAGAGTAGGGTGTCATTCCTTTTGAAGTCCCAGCTGTGGTTCGATACCCCAAAATGCCAAATGCAATTTCTCAGACTAATCCTTTTAGGTTTCCACCAACTTGGCACTGATACTCTTAACATTCTTGTTAGCTGCCTCTACCACTTTGTTGGCTTGTGTTTTGTAAAATGACAACTTATGATGGGTCACTTCATACTTTTTTGTGACTGTTCTTACTTCTGCCTAAAAGTGTACTCCATTATCTATTACAATGTGGCATGTATGCCATAACAACAAATGAGATTCCTTTCTATGAACTAAGCTATCTATTTTACTCCTAATTCACTGAAAGACTCGGCTTCTACCCACTTCGAGAAGTAATCAACTGCCACTACAATGGATTTAGGCCCAATAAAAGTCAGTCTGATTTCTACAATCACATTAATACCCCAAGCTGTGAATGGCCACGACAACATTAGATTTTGTAATTCAATAGGAGGCAAGTGATTGAGGCTATCGTGAATCTGACACTTATGACAACTTTGAGCCATCCAAATGCAATTTTGCTCGATTGTGGTCTAATAATAACCCATCCTCTAAATTTTCCTTATTAATGCTTTCATATTCATGTGGGCCCACGAATCCCTACATGTACCTCTTTCATGAATTTATTCATTTTTCCCTCTATCAAACACTTCATGTGGACCCTCAGACATTCGTTTATATATCATACCATTATAGGTTATGAATTGCAATGTCAGTCTCTAAATCACATCTTTGTCCTTCTTTTTAGCCCTTTAAGGGTACTCTCCACTTTTCATATACCTTTTTTCACAAGAGGTGGTTAAATATGACTCTTCGAAAGTTCTGTGTCAACCTTTTTAGATATTCTAAATACAGGCTTAGGCATTCCTTCTTCAGCTCCTACTCATTAGTTACTTAGGAGATGACTAATGATGAGTCCCTAAACACTTCGGTTGTCCTTACCCTTATTTGCACTAAAGACTCCAACCAAGCATGTAGGCTTTATAGTCGACCATGTTATTGGTCATTTTGGAATCAAGTTTCTTAGTTAAAGAAGAAGCTCTCCCTCTAGTAATATCAAGATTACTCTCATGCTAGCTCTTTTCTTTTTCATCACTCTATCAAAGTACATCCTCTAAACTTGAGGTTCAATTGCTCCTAACCCTTCATCTACAAATTAAGAAACCTCAGTTCTTTTTCTTTGAGAGGTTGTTATGACAAATATTTTGCAATTGCTTGACCCTTAATCATTTTCTTAGTCACATACTTGACATCAAATTTCATTTGCAGTATCTACCATTTTTCCAGTTTTCTAGTCAGGGAAAAGTCCTCATATTGATACTTGATTGGATTGAGCTTTGAAGCCACCTCTGCAGAGTATGACTAGAAATAGTGCCTTAATTTCTTCGTGGCCCATACCAATGCTAGACAAGTCTTCTCTACTTGGTTGTATCTTTCCTTCTCGTGTTCATTCCCTATCTCATTTTCCTAAGCTAGCATTTCCCCTATAGAACTCTCTTTTACTATCATATACAAAAAGAGCAACCTTCTTAGCTTTGGGAGTTTTAAGACCGATGGGTTAGTTAGATACTTTTTTATCCTTTCAAAGGCTTTCTGGCACTTTTCATTCCACTTCATTGGTTGGTCCTTTCTCAACAACTTAAGGATCATGAGAGTGAACCTTGCTATGAATTTTTTGATGTATTATAGGCAACCTAAGAAAACTCAAACTTCTTTCTCTATCTTGGGTATCAACATGTCTTAAATGTCCTTTACTTTATCCGGATCTACTTTAATAGCCTTCTTACTCACCACATATCCCAACAATTTATTGGATGTAACTCTAAAAACACACTTTTTTGGTTTCAATCTTAGGTTATACTCATCAACCCTCCTCGAGAATTTCTCCAAGGCTTTGAAATGTCCTTCCCTCATTTTAGACTTTACCATCATGTCATCCATATATACTTCCACCTCTTTGTGAATTAAATCATGAAATAAGGCAGTCGCCATCCACTGGTATGTTGCACCTGCATTCTTTAATCCAAATGGCATTACTTTGTAAAAGTATGCCCTCTATGTTATGATAAAAGTTATCTTTACCTTATCAGTGATAACCATTAGGATTTTATCATAACTTGAGAACCCATCTATTAAGGAGTACATGACACATGTTGTCGCATTGTATATTAACACATCAATGTGTGATAAAGGGAAATCATCCTTAGGGCAAACTTTATTCAAGTCTCTATAATCAACACACATCCTTACTCTTCCATCTTTCTTCAACATTGACACCATATTGGCCAACCATTTAAGGTAACCCACTACCTCTATAAAGTTTGCATTCAACTAGCTAAACCCATTATAGTATCATTCTTTTAAGCTTTTGTTTTACCACTCTCTTGTGTGGGTAAGTAGGAATCCTGTGCTCAACCATCCTTTGATCAACCCCTAGCATATCCTCATATGGCCAAATAAAAACCCTCTATTACTTCTTAAGCAATTGTTTAAGCCTCATTCTCTCTTTTAGCGTGACATCATTGCCAATAAGCAAGATCTTTAAATTTTCTTGTGTTAAGATTAAATGTTGAGGTATGTATAGAATTAATATTAAATATGCTCATGAAATAATGCATGTTATGCACACTACCATTAGGGAACACATCACACAGGTAAGCAAACTCATCATTCATTGCTTTAAACTTAAAAATAAATACATCATCATCTTCAAAGAGATTAAAGACAAGAACATTGGTTGTATCAAGAAAAATAGCTTCTTTTGGCAAATTGGCAGGAGTTTTTCTAGCATTGGCCCTTTCCTTTTCCTTTTTCTTCTTTTTGTTAGTCACTTGAGCTATATTTAAGTCACCAACCTATTCAATTCTCATTTCCTTTTCAGGTTTTACACTAGTCACAAATTTCACCACCCCTTTAAAGTCCTATTCCATTTGAAGGTCCCCAAACTTGATCTTCATAAATCTCTCCCAAAAGGCCACCCCTTTTGACTTAACTTGTTTGGGATTTGATGCTTGACCTTGTGGCTTCTCACCTTCACCTATGTCCTTAATGGAGTTCATAATCATATTTTTAATATTTGTCGAACTTAATCTAACATACATGGCCTTTATGAACTTGCATGGCCTAATATATCCTATTTTGGATCCACGAGGGGCATCTCAACTAGTTGTCCCAAAATTTTTCTTAATGGGATCCTCATTTATAGCCCAACACTATTGTTATAGCAAATACTGCTCATGTTCTTCCTCAAATACCTTTCACTTATCATTCTATGGTTAAGTGGTCTAAGGGCCATTGTAAGCACCTCGATTTTCGTGGATACACTCAAACTAGTAGAATCTTGCTTGTGACTTCTACCTTTTATCGATCATCAGAGGATCGAGAAGATAAGGGGTTATACTTTGGTAAGAAAACCCCAAATCATGGCACGTGATTATACCAATGGGGGCCCTTTTAGGCCTTGCATAATTTTAAAGCCCTTAGTATAATATAGTGGTCATCAGGGGACCAAAGACATGATAATACGTTGGTACTATTACTGCAGAATAGAGAATCACCACTGACTTTAGTCGGGATAAGAGTCTGGGGAAGACGAAATCTGAACCTAATGTAACTTAATTAGAAGGCCCATTTCATCTTTATCCCATCGGAGATCGAGTTCAAAAATTGAGCATGGCTGGAGAAGGGGCTCGACACCCCCTAAACCGCTCGGATATTGGGATCCAGCCTTCAGGCATCTTTGGTTCATTTTTAACATTTTAACCAAGTTGTTGATTAATCCAAATATCATCCTAAGCATATATCAGAACACGATCCATTTCAACAAATCAAATCATCAACTCAAAAGGGGAGAGGGATTATGCCTCATGGCATAGGGTCTTAACATGCATCATTATCTATTCACACACATAATCATTAATAATGGGAAGGGTCATATGACATGACATAGGGTTTTAACTAGTACTATCATCCATTGACACATAAATGTAACCATACACAATCACATAATCCATAATCCATGTGGAAAAAAGCTTAAGACTAAGTTCATGGTTTAATCCCAAGTAACCACCTACACCCAAAAGAAGAAACAAGTTAGTGATTGGTCAAGCTAAAATAAATGAGTAAAAGGGAACATAGAGTTAGTAAAGAAAGGTAAACAAGGTTTATGATGGTCACCATACCATAACTCCATAGTCAAGGTACCTAACATGTGAATAAGTTCGTGATCATCACATTTCACCATCACAAACCAAAATATACAGCTTACAATACACATGAACAGATGAATGAATCATTAATAAAAAAAAATGAACACATACACAATGCCAAACATATAGAGGGCATTATATTACTTTAAGGCAAAGATTCATCTAAGAAGTCTTAGGGGTTATTCATGCTTATAAAGAACTAAAACGTTTAGGGCAAAACCTAACATTGCATAAGTTAAAATGCCATATTAAACTAAGAAATCAAAGAGTCAAAATATTATTGACATGAATACACATGAAATTTTACATAAAGTGGGCTACCAAGGTCAAAGGAAACTCAAGTTCCTCACTTGGTCATTGCCTCAAAGTGTCAAATCAGAACAAAAAACATAACTTTAAGATCAAAGGAATAAAAAACACAAAAGCATTTTAAGAAGAAAAAAAAATGAAGAAAGTCATTTAGAAAACCAATAAAACTCCATGTTTGTAATGAATAGAGGTCCTAAAACCTTAGACCTCATTCTATTCTATCACTAGAGTCACTAAACATTCCAAAAGATACCCCCAAAAGCATGAAATATGAGAGAAGCAAAATGAAGATCTTTTATTGTGTTGCAGGGAACTTGGGCTATACAACCATGAATAAGGGTTGTATAGCCTAAGAATAGGGTTGTTCAGCCTACTAATAAGGTTCTGTAGCCCTCATTTTCTGGGTTTCAAAAATAGAAAATGAGAATAAAAAGAGGGAGAAGAAAAAATGGAAAGGAAGTCCTGGGTATGTCATAATGATGTCTTTACCCTCAAAGCACATAACAAGTTTAATATCCTAAAAAATGCTTAAGGTCATGCACAAAATCAAAGATACAGGCCTAGTTCTAGCTTGGAAAAAGTAGAGTGAAGTTAGAGTTTGATTTTTCTGTGTCTAGAAGTGTTTGGGAATTGATTTTGGCAGAGTTTTTTAAACATTTTTCCAAGCCTCATCCTTCTTTTAAAATGGGGAGTATTTATAGGTGTTAGATGGGTGTGTACTCTAAGAAATCATTCTAGTTGCACTATGAACACATCTAATCATAGATAAGAAGAGTGTTCTACTAAAATTAGGATTTGCATATGGACTATACAACTAAGGATGGTTTCTACATCCCTTTGCCAGGGTTATACAACATTAGGGTTAAAGGGGGGATCAGTTCTGAAAGTTCTGTAGTTTAGGATTTTAGTAAGGGTTGTACATCCTTGTACAAGGCTATACAACCTCATTTGATGGGTTGTACACCATGCTTGATGGGTTGTACAACCCATCAAGCTTGGTAGGTAGCTTTAGGCTTAATCTTTTGGGTTTGGTTGGGGCTTGGTCTTTAGGCTTTTCTAAGGTTTTCTGACATTCCATCCTTTTATTTAAACAATTCCTTTCTCATTATAAGATTTCGTTCATTTCATCATTGGGTTTTGTATCTTAAGGTCCAAAATCTAATGCTTACAATTTGCCCCCTATTTTGTAGGGCTTGAAAAACAACATTTGAGAAATGATGTAGGATAAGACACAACTAAGCAAAGTATGTAATATAATCATTACTAAGGTTACTCAAGGATACAATTTCCTTGTAAGCTTCTTGGTAGCCTTCAAGTAAGTACCAAGGCTAAGTTTCTTCTTCCAGTAGCCTTTTAACAAGTGCTAGAGTTGATCGTTCTTTAACAACTCTTAAGCAGATACTAAACTTCCTAATAGCTCTCTAACAAGTACCAAGGTTAAGTTTTTCCCTCTAGTAGCTTTCTAGTAGGTACAAAAGTTAATCATTCTTCAATAGCTCTTAAGTAGGTATTGAACTTCTTGGCAGCTCTCTGGCAAGTACCAAGTTTAATTTTTTCTTTATAGGTGTTTTAGTCTTTCTGATTGGTGATTCTAGTTCAAAGATGCCCCCTGAGTGGTCTTCATGTCATTTGGGCCTTTTTGACATTGGTAAAATTGAATCCATATTCTTGCAACTCTTCTGGCTATCCTAGAGTTTCTCCTTATTTGAAGGTAACAGGCTTAGGGCCTAAATATTATAAGAAGTGCTTCCTTAGGCTTTGCTATTTTCAGGAGAGAGATTTCTCTTGAAAAATACTTTTTTTTTCATCGATGGATATTTAAGGGGTCCTAAAGCTCTCTAAATAGTTAAAGGTATTCTAGTACTTTAGGTGTTTTGCGGGCTCTCTAAAAAATTAGGGGCATTTTGGTAATTCTAGATGTAATTGGCCTTCTTATAGAGTCAGGCCATTTTGATAATTTTAGGTGTAATTGAGCTTTTGAAGCATTAGGGGTCAAGGGATGTTAGACTCGCTAGGCCAAAGAGAGAGAGCTGGTCTACTCAGCCTAGCAAGTATGTACAACTTGACCAAGGTTGTACAGCTTTAGAGGGTTGTTCAACCCTATAAGGGCTGTACAACCAAGGGCCACTGTATAAGCCCCTCTGATGGTGGTTCATCTCATTCACGTTATTCCTCCTTTCCTTTTAAACTTCCTCTCTCTACACTTTAGACTTAGCTCGTAGTTTACTTTAGCTCTTTTCGGTGATTCCCATGGTCGAGTTTCACGATGATGAGATGTTCGACATTCAGAAAGAGTTTCTTGATGAGGAACTCCTGACTTTCGATGCCTTAGAGCAACTACAATCCTAATAAGGATTTAAATGGGTGAGCCTCACTAAAAAATGAAACTGCGAAGATGATTCCACCCGACAACCCCTTAGGTGATGTACCAACAGTTTATAATTTATATCGTCCTCTTTCAGGAGCTGCCTCAGGGGCGATAAGTTTCCTTTGTCTCATTATCAATTATTTTTTTTAGGATTAAACTAGTGACTAGGATTTATTGCCCTTCTGTTTTGCAAAAATACATATGTGCATTCATATTTTTAGTGTATCCTTATTTTTTCTTTTTGCAGGGGATTATCTCCTTTTAGAAAGGAGGCGATTCCAATTGTCTGACTAAGGTGTGGGGTCGTACATTGCACCCATAAGTTATGGCTTGCCTAGAGGGGATTGACATATGGACCCTCTTATAGTTATTACCTAATGAGACACTAAGGATCAACTTATCGATGGTGCATGTACTGGTGGAGCAATGGATGGACATGACTCACACCTTTCACTTGCCCTTGATCAAGGAGGTTACTATCACTCTCGAAGACTTCAACTTTCTGACCGAGTTACAGTTTGTGGGTATTTCTCTGTGTACTAACTCTAGTGTACATTATCCAATTCTTTAGCGAGATTATTTACGAAAAATCTTTTGATGCATTCCTCGACTGAAGGGGAGTAGGACCATGATGAGGTCGAGCATTATGATTGGCTCTCCCACTATTACTAATGATAGTCCCACTGAGGTAGTCGATTAACACGCACATTGTTATTTACTATATGCTTTGTCAATATCTATGTTCTTTAATGCTTTTATGGTCGCAGAGCTATGCTTAGTGCCTATGCTGGAGGACTTGAATTTATTATATTGGCATACCTTTATCACTATCTTAATCGGTGCTCCTGGGACCAGGGCTATATATGTTGTGCTTGGAGAGTCCAAATTGTGAGTATTATTGATCTCCATTATTCTTTATACTTTAGTTCTACTCTATTATTTTAATGCTTATACCATCCTTTGTTGATTAGCGTGGGCTATCGAGTTAGGCTTACTATAGGGATTAGATCTTGTGGATGATGTAGAAGTTGCCTACACTCATTTTGCACAGTGGAGTATGGTAAGTTATGAGGATTCTCCCGTAACTATCAGACGCGCTCACCTAGACATCGTCATGCTGGACTAAGTACTTTCCTGCATCAATATAATTACATTAGTCACAATTATTCCTTACATGGTTTCATTGACCATATTGATAATGTCATTATAGATCACTCTGTTCATCTATGCCTTTGAGCTAGCTCTGACCACTCATGTAAGTACTTTGTCTCTTTGTGTTTATTATATCTTGATTATATGGTCAATTGCACTTCTTATGGTGTTTCTTTTTCCTTTCTTACAGATTTCTCATGTCTAGGTAGAGGCTGCAGTCTTGATTGTTATGTTGAAGAGGGCAATGACACAATAGACGCACTCTATGTAGGTTAGTAAAATATAGATAAAACAATGTGTATGCATGTTCATGGTTCATGTCTTATGTTCTTTATGTCGCAAACATCTTAGCCCTTGTGATTCTTATAGGAGACGATCCAACATCAAAATTGCGAGATCAGGGAAAGGGATCAATATATCACAGAGGTAGAGGCAGAGATGGAGAGCCTAACCTAAAGGGCAAGAGACTATGAATATGTGGATACAGATGGTGAGGTTGAGGATTCTAAGATGATGCCTTCTAGAAGTGGAGGTAGCTGAGCTCTAGAAACTCTCTACCCTCTTAGTTATTTAGGATATTTTCCTTTTCCTTCTTTTTAATATAGTACGTTTGATATATATTTGCACAATTATATGGTTTATTGGGCGATTTGGAAGCCCCATTTTTGGATATTTATATAGGACATACTCGGATAGACTGAGGTCATATCACCTCTATTTTTTTAATAAACTTTGATATTTTGTTGGTTAACATAAAAATTTGTTTCTCCTTCCCTGATTATGTATCTCAAACATGCATTGTTGCTTCTTTTACATATATGTTTTATAGAATAGGTACCTAAGACTTTTCTAAATTAAAAACTAAAGGGAAAACTGTTTAATTTGTCTTCATGGAAAGGGGGGTTGTACAACCTGGCTGGAGGGTTATAATGCCTAGCTTGAGGGCTATACAACCTTAGTCAAGGGCTATACAACCCATGAGTCTGTCCTTCTTCAGCAAAATCCTGAACCTCACCATGATTCTGCTTTAACAAATTGGAACCTTCCTCAGCACGATATGGCCCAAAAGTCTTGTTTTATTGTATATTGCTCTATCTGTTCATCAGTGACCTTCTTCTTGTCCTTTTATGGCCATATAGACTAAGGACCATACAAAATCACATGTTGACTTAACTCTTGACCATCCATTGTCTTTGCGACCTGTTTCCCCTCTTTATTTTTCTTCTTACCTTCCTCCTTTTTCAACAAGTCCTGATTATTCTAATATCCAATTAACTCACATCTAGCTAGAAAAAAGCCTTCTTAAGTTCATCTATAACATCACTTGATGACTTTTCACTCTTAATGTTTCCTTGCTCTACTTTTTTGAAACTTCCCCTTTTTTCACAAAGAAGTCTGATGGTGGCCCTCATAAATCTCTCACTTCTTGGTTCAACCCTTCATTATGGTACTCTAACCTTTTCCTTATAGTATAGGTGGGAATCTCTAGAAACTCTGATATGCCAGTAGAATTTTTTCCTAACCACTATCTTGAAAGGAAGTTCAAGTTTTTCATAATCCAAATTACCTTTGGATCGACCCATTTATCTATGACTCTGATGACCTAAAACCCTTAAAGATATGAACAACCACACTCAAAGTCAATACAATTTCACCAATCTTAACATAAATGGTCACAACCTCTCCTTTATATGGGATTTTGACTTTCTAGTGTATAGTTGAAGGCACCCCATAAAGAGAACAATATCACAACCTCCCTAACAAAAGCGATAAAGCAATCAGAATGTCCAAGACTATGAACTCCACCATGGCCTCAACTACTTCTATTTTTACCATGGTCTTGAATACACTTGTAGTTACCTTTTACTATCATTATAGGCCATAATAATACTATCAGAAACTTTCAAATCCTTTTTAAATAACTTGAATTTGTGCAATAGTTTTATAGGATAAATGTTAAATCTTGAAACCATCATCTACCATTATACACGGAGTATGTCTTCCTTTCACTTCAACTCAGATAAGCAAGGCCAAATTATTATCCTTTCCCTCTGGTGACAAATCCTCATTTAAGAAAGTGATTTTGCCTTTATGAGTCAATAATGCAATAACATTTTTGAAATAGCTTTGTTAGAAATGACTAAATTGGATAGAGCTTCTGTCATGGCCTTCTTATGCTCTATAGAGGTGATAAGTAGTTCCCAAACACTAATCTAAGCTAGTACCTTCTTTAACTGCTTTACAATGGGATTGGCTTCCTTTCTCTCTTTCATAACAAGTTCATCATTCCCCATTTCAACTTTTAATTCCTTAGGAGCTTTTTTGTTAGGATAGAATCTCCCACTATGAGTGACATGGTTCACTTGCTCACTTTTCTATTCTTTGTCACTCTCCTCCTATAACTGCACCATTCTCCTTTTTGTCACTTTCTTATGTAACCTTTCAAATACTTTAGATAGAGGCATCCCTAAATCTATAAATAGCCTATGTGCCCTTACTGCATTAACATTGATCATTTCATTCTCTTCTGCTTGGGGTTGAGATGGGGCAATGCTTATTCTTCCCCTATATTGCTTTCTTGACTTATATTCTAGCTCTTCAACCTGCATGTTTGCCTCTCAAAGGTCCTTGAAATTTCTAACTAACATTCCTCTGATCTTATTGCTGATTCTAGATAAAGACCCTCTCATAATCATTTTGACCTACTCTCTCTTTGTAGGCCTTATGGTTTTTCTGAGGTCGTACTCTTCCATCTCCTAATCTAATCATTGAAACTCTCACCAGTCTTTTGCTTCAAGGACTCTAAGTCTTACAATGTGACCTCCATATCTGAATTACAATCATACTATTTTTTAAAAACCTCTGTTAGCTCCTTCTAGTCTTCACTGACAGTCTTCAGTTGGTTAAAGTACCATGTTTTAGCAAACCCTTCTAATGACAACTTAAAAAGTTCTAACATTGTATTAGTCAGTACCCCAAATGCTCTCATGACTAACACATATGACGAATCATGGTTATTTGTATTTTCAATCCCTGTGAACGTCAACAGCTCGAGCTTGCAAAAATTAGCTAGGAGTTTCTTAGGTTTGCAACCAAGTAGTTCTTCAATGTCTATTGCCTTCTCAAAACCCTTAGTACCTAAAGCTTTCTATATTTTCTCTAGCTACTTACCAAAGTCATCAAATTGAGTACTCACTTTCCCCATTTCTATAGACTTATTGGAGACAACTGTAGCACTACTCATGTCTTTAGCAATTATGCTCTCATGATATTCCTTTATCCCAAATAAATCATCATTTATCACTACAAGCTAGGGGGTTTTATGGGTGTTTTCCCCTTGTCAAATTTATTGGTAGCTGCATCTCCCTTATTTAAGATCTCATTAACCTACTTGCACTTTGTCAAATATCCTTTCTTCCATCTTGTGGTTGAAGTCAGTCATTAGCCTTTCCAAAACTTTGGGTGGTATGTTTGGTTCCAAGATTGGACCAGCCTTTTGACTCAAGCTCGACGTCTTACTTTTCCTAGAGAGTCGAATGCCTCTTCTATTCCACAAGGGTTTGGATGGAGCTATGATGGCTGCAAGACAAGGTTTTATCAATATGATGCATGAACAAATAATCGATGTATGTATACATGATTTACACACATCACTTTGCAAAAGATCCCCACACACACGAGGTCTAATGGCTCTTTCCTAGGTAGAGTCTCATTCTTACCAATAAGGGATAGGGAATGCACGCGATCACTTCAGACCAAAGAGAGCTAGAGTTTTAAGAGAACATATACATAAGACCTAACCAAATAAAAATCTCTTTACATTAATTGGAAAAGCATATACATGGAGTACGAAAGGATCTCTTTACAAGGTAAGAGAGATATTTACATGGAAATCTTTTACAACATGGGAAATGGGGTACAAATGTTTACTTGTGGGTAATAATTACATCAAAAGGGGAATGAGATAACAATTGCATCTTTATACTAGGGATACGTAATCATGTTCTTTGGGAGCTCCAACTCTTATTTTAGAGAAATGCAAACAAAGGGGTGTCCTATTCCAAGTTATTACTGGCTCCTATATGGGCCTAACAGTTGAAAGGGTTGTTAACACTGATGGCTCCCATAAGCTTGGAGGGCGATTATCGTGATTCCCTATTTGATATACTTGAAGGTACTAGGCTCATGAGTGATGAATCCTCCTTAAAATCTCCTAAACTCAAATAGAGCTTATATCTCAAGTTTGGAGAACCATCGATTCATCTAAGGGCACATAGTGCTAGTAGTGAAGTGTGAAGACTACATTAATGTAATCGACTATTCAATAACAAGTTCAAAATATTAAAAGTGAACCAAAGATTAAACACAAAGTCAATTTTGGGTCCCCAGTAGAGTCGTCATTGTTAGCTCATGAATTTTGTGGCTGTGCTCGAACGAGTGAAATCTTACTTGCGACTCCTACCTTTCATTGATCATCGGGGGATCGAGAAGACAAAGGTTGTACTTTGGTAATAAGCCCTAATCATAGCACGTGATTAGACCAATGAGGGGGGGGGGGGTTCCTTTTAGGGTTTATGCAATTTCAAAGCTCTTAATCTAAGATAATGGTCATTAAGGGACTAAAGGCGGGATAATACGTTGGTACTACCAGTAGGAATATAAAAGTCCCCACTCGACTTTGGTTGGGATAAGAGTCTAGGAAGGTAAAATATGAACCTAACCTAAGTCAATTAGAAGGCCCATTTTGTCTTCAACTTATTAAAGATCAGGTTAGAAAAATAAGGCACCCCTAAATTGCCCGAATATTTAGATATGGCCTTCGGGCATCATTGGTTCATTTTTAACATTTTAGTCGTGTTATTGATTAATCCAATTATTACCTTTAAGCATACATCTAAACACAATCCATTTTAATAAATCAAATTGTCAACTTAAAAAGGAAGAGGGATTATGCATCATGCCATAGGGCCTTAACATGCATCATCATCCATTCATACATATAATCATCTATAATGGGGAGAGGGATCATATGACATGGCATAAGGTTTTAACATGCATTATCATCCATCAACACATAATTGTAATCATGTATAATCAAATAATCTATGTGAAAAAATGGTTAAGGACAAGTTCATAGTCTAATCCCAAGTAACCACCTACATCCAAAAGAAAAAACAAGTTAGTGATGAGTCAAGCTAAAAATAAACAAGTAAAAGGGAACATAGAGTAAGTAAAGATAGGTAAACAAGGTCTATGGTAGTCACCATACCATAACTCCATAGTTAAGGTACCTAATATGTGACTAAGTCCGTGATCATCATATTTCACCATCACATACCAAAATATACAACTTACAATACACATGAATAGATGTATGAATTATGAATAAAAAAATGAACATATACATAATATTAAGCTTTTGGAGGGCATTAGATAACTTTGAGGCAAAGATTCATCTAAATGAAGTGTTAGGGTTATTGAACCTTCCATAATCTTGCTCATAAATAGCTGAAACTTTTAGGGTAGAACCTAACTTTCTAGAAGTTAGAATGTCCACATCAAACTAAGAAATCAAAGAGTCAAAATTACTAATCATATTATTACACATGAAATCTTACACAAACAATACTATCAAGGTCAAAGGAAATTTAAGTTTCTCACTTGATCATTGCCTCAAAGTGTCAAAAAAAAACCAAAAACATAACTTTAAGATCAAAGGGACAAAAAACACAAAAGCATTTTAAGAAAAAAAATGAAGAAAGTCATTTATAAAGCCAACAGGCCTTCATTTTTTTAGTGAATAGAAATCCTAAGTTTTTAGACCTCACTCTATTTTGTCACTAGAGTCACCAAACATCCCAAAAGATACCCCCTAAAGTAAGAAATTTGAGAGAAGGAAGATGAAGATATTTTATTGTGTTATAGGGAAACTCGGCAATACAACCATGAATAAGGGTTATATAGCCTAAAAAAAGGGTTATTTACCCTACCAAAAAGGTTGTACAACCCTCATTTTTTAGGCTTCGAAAATAAAAAATGAGAAAGAAGAGGGAGAGAAGAAGAAGGGGAAAGGGAACCTAGGTATGACCTGGTGATGTCTTCACCCTCATAAGCACATAACAAGTTTAATATCCTCTAAAAATGCTTAAGGTAATGTATAAATCAAAGATAAAGGCCTAGTTCAACCTTGGAGAAAGTGGAGTGAAGTTAGGGTTTGGTTTCTCTGTGCATAAAAGTGTCTGAGAATTAATTTTGGTACAGTTTTTTAGGGCTTTTCCAAGCTTCCTCCTTCCTTCAAAATTGGGGTATTTATAGGTGTTAGATGGGTGCACAGTGCTAAAAATAGTTCTGATTGCACCATGGATGCATCCAATCATAGAAAAGGAGAGTGAAGTACTAGAATTAGGGTTTGCATGTAGGTTGTACAATCAAGGATGGGTTGTACATCCCTTTACCAAGGCTGTACAGCCTTAAGGTTAAAAGGGAGACTAGTTCTAGAAGATTTTGTAGTCTAGGGTTTTAGCAAGGGTCATACAGTCTTGTGCAAAGCTGTATAACCTTGTTTGATGGGTTATGCAACCCTGCTCGATGAGTTGTACTACCCATCAAGCCTAGCAGACATCTTTAAGCTTGGCTTTAGGCTTTTCCAAAGTTCTCTATGGCCTTCCATCCTTTTATTTGAATAATTTGCTTCTCATTAAGGGATTTAGTTCAGTGATTTCATCATTAGGCTTTGTATCCTAGGGTCCAAAATCTAATGCTTACCACCATATAAAATTGTAGCCTGTTCTAATCCCTAAGTACTTTCTTCCTTACAATTACCTTTCTTCTACTTCTTCTTCTTCTTATCTTACTCATTTATCAAATCCATATAATTCAGAAAGTTTGTTTCCCCGACTCCCTTATGAAAGAAAGCTTTCTAAAAGCCATCCAGAGTGTCATCACCCAATGATTTCTCATCCTCATTAATGGCTCCTTCCTCAACTCCTTTTATAACTTCCCTTTCTTTCATGAAAAAAAAAAATCAGACCGAGGCCTATACAAGTCTCTTACTTCTAACTTACTCCATTTTCCATGACAACCCAGTCATTTTCTAGTAGTTTGAGTTAGAATCTCTAAAACTCTAACACACTTATAGAATTCTTTTCCAATTTTTGACCTAATAAAAAGTTCATATTTTCATGATTTCCATCACCTTTGAGTCAACCCATTTATCTATAACTCTGGTGACTTGAAAACTCTGAGATGTGGTATAATTACACTTGATGTCGACATAGTTTCCTTAACTTTTGCATAGATAGTCACCACCTCACCCTTGTAAGGGACCTTAACCTTCTAATGCATAATAAATAGCACCCTACCCATTGGGTGATGCCATGGTCTTTTCCAATATTAGTGAGAAGGTGATAGAGATATCTAACACCATAAACTCCACCATTGCTTCCATAATCTTGATCTTCACCATGGTTTTGAATACTCTAGTAGTTGGTCTTTTACTATTATCATAGGCTTGAATGATGTTATTCGAAGCCTCTAGGTCTTTATCTGACACCCCAAACTTGAACAACATCTTTGGAGGGCATATATTATTCATGGATCCGTTTTTTAACATCACACAAAAAGTGCACTTCCCTTTCACCTTAGCTCTTATAAACAAGGCTAAATTATGATCCCTTCCCTCTGATTGGAAAATCTTCATCCGAGAAAGTGGTTTTCCCTTTGTGGGTGACCAAAGCAACAACATCCTTCAGCGTGGCCTTCCTATGCTCTTGGGAAGTGATAAATAACTCTCACACATTGATATGGGCTGATATCTTCTTCAATTGCCTCGAAATTGGGTTATATTTTTCCTTACTCTTCATTACAAGTTCATTCCCTTCCTTCTTCATCCTCGGTTCCTTAGGAGCCTTTGTATTAAGGTAATACTTCCTGCTTCATGTTACATAGCTCACTTGTTCCCCTTCGTTCTCTTTGTCACTCTCTTTCCATAACTTAAATCATTTTTTTTCCTTTTCTCCTCTTCTGTCTCTTTGTCTAAACTCTCTCATGAGTTAATAGTGTAAACCACAACATCAACCTTCCTTAGTACATCCTTAATGCTGGCCATAATAACTTCTTTAAAAATTTCATAATTTATCATGAATGTCCCTTGGTTGGTAAGTGGAACACTATGATAGTTTGAGAGAGGATTTGCCTTTATACTTAGTCTTCTAGTATTTGGCGAAAGAAGTCTTGTTATATATGAGATCCTAAATTTCATGTCTCAGCCTATAATAATCATCAATGTTGTGCCCAACCCCTTGATGAAAAGCACATTATGCATTAGCATCGCACCCCCTTAGTAATAGGTTAAGAGGCAGTCTCAGTGTTAGAGGATTCAATACTCCATTCTTCTGTAATCTCTTAAATGCCTTAGATAGAGGTATTCCCAAATCTGTAAATTGTCACTGAGCCCTTATTGCATTCACCTGGATAATCTTATTTCCTTATGCTCGAGGCTAAAATGAGACACTTTTTCTTCCCTTGCATGACCTTTTCGAATCAATTTCTAACTCTTTGGCCTGCAAACTAGCTTCTCTAATATCTTCCAATTTTTGCACTAACATACCTCTGATTCTAATGCTAATACCAGGTAATGCTCCTCGAATAATCATTTGAACCCATTCTATCTCAATTGATCTAGTAGTTGCCTTAGAGACTATTTTCTTTCACCTTTTTATATAGTCATTGAAACTTTCCCTAGATCTTTTCTTAAAGAGTCTAGATCTTGCAAGGTGACCTTTAAATTTGAATTGTAGGCATAATACTTCTCAAAAGCCTTTGTTAATTTTTCCCAATCATCCTTAATAGTATTTGCCTTATTGCAGTACCATATTTTAGTAGATCCTTCTAATGACAGCTCAAAAAGTTTCAACATGGTGTTGATGCGTACCCAAGATGCCTTCATAACTAAGACTATGACCAAACATGATTCTTCACATTTTGAGTACCCATGAACTTTTGAAGCTTGGGCATTCAAAAGTTAGCTGGGAGTTTCTTAGATTTATTTGCAAGTAACTCTTTAATATTAGTTCCTTTCTCTAAATCTTTAGCTCGTAGAGCCTTTTGTATATTTTTCTAGCTATTTTGTAAAGTCATCAAATTGGGTACACTCTTACTTTCTTTTTATAGGATTATTAAGAGCAATAATAGTACTTCCTACTTCTTTAACCATATTAATCTCATGGTACTCCTTTATCCCAAACAAATCATTATTAATCACCATGGGTTAGGGTGTTTCCTTGGGTCTCTTTCCCTTATCAATTCTATTAGTGGAGGTTTCCCCTTTCTTTAGAATCTCATTAAGGCGTTTATTTTCCTCCTTTGTAACCCTTTCCTCTATCTTATAAGTAAACTCAGCCATTTTTTTCTCTAACACTTTTGGTGGTATTATAAGTTCCATAAATAGTTTTGGTCTTTAGAATGGGCTAGAGGTCTTGCTTTTCCAAACAAGTTAGTTGCCCCTTCACTTTCATGAGGGTTTAGATAGAGTAATGATGGCTGCAAGATATAGGTTGTTAGTATGATGAAGGAACAAATAAAGAATACATGTATGTATGAAATGTCAAGTCCCATTTACTAATCATTCCTAAGTAGGTTCATTAACTCATTCATAAGACATGGAATACTAAAATGAGAACATCATTAAAATTCTTTCACGCCATCCATTCTCATTAAAAGACCTTTTTTTAATTATTTTGAACACTATGAATCCTGTATCACAATATAGTAAATATTTACAACAAAATACATAAGGCTAAACAACACAAAATACTAATAGATTACACATTGGCCTAACCTCTATCAAATTGCTAGACAACAACTTTAAAATGCAAATTGGATGCAATCTTTACCCTACTCTTCATGAAAGGAAATTCAATGCAAAGGAGTGAGTTTGCATACTCAGCAAGTAAATATATAATGATACTTTAATCACAAATAACATAAAAAGCATTTAAATATAAATAACTCATCATCACATCCATGTAGGAAATAAAGAGTTTTTACACTTTAATGTCACATAGGCTATCAAATGTTATTGCCACATAAGTTGTTATATATTATTGCCACACAGCTACATATATTATTGTTACATAGGCTATCAAATGTTCTTGCCACACAGGCTATAAATATCATTGTTACATAAGCTATCAAATGTTATTGGCACACAAGCTATCATATTTGGTTGCCACATATGCTATCAAATGTTGTTGCCATATAGGCTATCATATCTGGTTGCTACACATGTTATATATATCATTATCACACATGCTATCAAATGTTATTGCCACACAGGCTGTCATATATTGTTGCCATACAAACTATAGATCCTTGCCACATAGGCTATAAGATTTTGTTGCTTGCTCAACAACATCAAGTATTAGTCTTTCAACAAATCACCTATAAATCCAACAAAATTTCAGTCAATATGATGACTAATAACAACACCCATAAACCTTGACAAATCATATCGTAACATACTTTCATTCTCACATCATAATTCATTAATGTCTCATGAAAATAAAAAACTCAAAAGTATAGTAATCCTTCCATCAATGTATTCATCAATATCTTCTCATCAAACAACATATTATTCCATTGAGTATATGTTCATGGCATTTAACCAATCACATGTTTAGTACTCTTAGTTATTTACTTACCTCCTGCTTCAAGATATTAAGCCATAAATAGTCCTGGCTTATTCACAATATCATCTTTAATAGCTTGAGGACCTATTTCAATACACAAAACCAATCAATGATGATGAAGTAAGATTTTCATTTTGTTATGCATATATGCTCTAGTAAAATATCATGACCTTAGTAGACTGTTATTGTAATTAATTTTGCCTTACAAATCCAAATGATCTGATTTTTTTAATTAAACTAGACATGTATGGGCACAACATATCCAAAATTCAGTCTAAAATATGCACTACATAATTTATGGTCAATTTTATAAATTTGCCCTATTTTTTATGAAACTTTACACTAAACAGTCCCGTAAACTTAGCCATATCTCAAAACATAGAAGTCCAATTAAAAAATAGATTTATATCTAATTATTTAACATGTAAATGAACATTTTTCATAGTTCACACATGTTCCAATTCAGCATCTAAGGTCTTCAAACGAAATGATCAATCTCAAACATTGCAGGCAGGATCAGGTTCAAGATCAACCCCAATCAAGAAGCCATATCTCTGAGCACATAAAATATTAAACAAATCTACTTTACAAAAATTTAGATAAGATAAGAGGCTACAACTTTCATATTTTTAACTTCACTTAATTCACATTTTAACCCCATAAAATTATTGGAAAATAAAATTGAAAGCTTAGTAGGTTTCAATAATAATCAGTCATAATCAAGGGTCATTTCTTTTCACACAACTTATTTAGCAAAATTGTTTTACAGACATTTAAATGAGACATAAACCTATAACTTTCATGCTCTACACTTTGCCTAATTCATCTTTTAGGGTTATAAAATCATGGGTACTACAATTTACCCTTAAAACAAAATTAAAGGAATTCAACTCATATTCACTATCAATAACTTCTTCACATGAATCATGACTACAATTACTTTATAACTCCCACTATTTACTCATTATTAACATGCAATAGAGGTGAAATTTCATAATAGAACAAATAAAAATCACATACCTTTCACCAAAGTTGGAAAACCTTAAGAATCTTCCTAGTTAACTCAGTTTTTCTCCCTCTTCTTCTTCTTCTTCTTCTTCTTATTCTTCTTCTTCTTCTTTCTTTCTTTCTTTCTTTCTTGCTTTCTTTCTTATCTCTCTTCCTTCTACCATACCTCCTCACATTTTTACCAATTTAATTTGACCCCAAAGGAAGAAATATTCAATTTATATACCTACCCTAATAAGATAAATTCATGGTGGCTTATTTTTATTGGTTGAAAGCTCAATATTCCTCTTTTAGTCCCTTTTCTTCACTTTTTCATCACCTCTATCCATCTACTAATCCCCATATGCTCCTTACACTTTTAATAAATTCCAAAACACCATTATTTAAAATACAATAACCTGCACACAACATATGAAAATTTGACATGTCACTAGGCAAACATCATATTCATATTCAAATGCTTTAAATGAAATAAAACATCATATTCATATTCAAATGCCTCAAACGCAATTATGTAAGTGTTATTGTCATGCTTATGCCATGTGATGCATATATTCAAATATAACATAATTAAAATGCATATGAATTGCGTTGAGGATGTTATAATTCTCCCTCTTATGGAAATTTCATCCTCAAAATTTTACTTACTAGAACTTTAGAATATATAGGCATATTGTCATCTCATATGTTTCTCTACTTCCCAAGTGGCCTCCTTAGATGAGTGATGGCTCTATCTCCCTTTAACCATGGGTATCACTCGATTCCTTAATAGTTGTAGTTGTTGATCAAGAATTTCAACTGATTTTTTGCAATAAGTCATATCATTAGACAATTCAATCTCTTACTCTGATAATATATGGCTAGGATATGACCAGTACCTTTGGAGCATAGAAACATGGAACACATCATGTATTTAAGATAATTTTACCAATAATTCAAAAGGCCCAATTCTCTCTATGATCTCTTATGGATCCATGTACCTTGGACTCAACTTTCCTTATTTACCAAACCTAACAATGTCTTTCCATAGTGAAACCTTTAAAAATACTTTATCTCCAACCTAATATTCCATTTCTTATTGATGTCTATCAACATACCCTTTTGCCTTTCTTAAGCAGCTCACAAACATTTTTTAATCACTTGGATTTTGGCCACTATATCGTGTACCATCTGGGGACCCTCTAGCTATCTCATCCCTTCAACATCCCAACAAATTAGACTTCCACATTTCCTGCTATATAAAGCTTTGCATGTTGTCATACCAATGCTGGAGTGATAACTATTATTATATGCAAACTTCATTAATGGCAAATGATCATCCCAATTACCTTTAGATTCTAACACACAATCTCGTAAGATATCCTCTAATGTATGAATAGTCCTCTCTGATTGACCATCAATTTATGTGTAAAAAATAGTGCTAAAATTCAAATAAGTATCCAAGGCTATTTTTAAGTTGTTTCAAAAATAAGAAGTGAATTGAGGATCTCTATCTGATGCAATAGAAATAAGAATGTCATGTCATCTCACAATCTCAGCAACATATATTTTAACCAGTATATGGAGTGAATCTATTTGTTGTATAGGCAAGAGGTGTGTAGATTTTATGAGTCTAACCACAATAACCCAAATAACATTATGCCTTTTCTATGTTTGAGGCAAATCGACAATAAAATCCATTGAAATTTTCTTCTATTTCCATACAGGAATAGATAAGGGGTGCAACTTACCTATCGGTGCTTAATGTCCTACCTTGATCTATTGGCAGGTTAAACATCTTGATATAACTCAGCTATATTTTCTTCATCGTTGACCACCAAAAATATGACCGCAGGTTTCTATACATTTTTTATACTTCTAGGGTGCATAGCATATGGTGCATTGTGTGCCTCCGACATAATCCCTAATCTCAAAACATCAATATTTGATACATAAACTCGACTACCCATTACTATCATCCTATCATCTCTAGTCAAAAAATCATTCTTCTTACCTTCATGTATCTTCAATAGTTTTTTTTGCAAATATGGATCTTTCCTCTGAACTTCTCTAATTTTATCATCTATCACTGGCTTTAACTAAAATGTAGCCATTAAAACTGTCACATTCTCAATCTAAAATTTTACATTTAAAGCATAAAGATTAACCAAGGATGTCAAATTATAACCAACCATACCAGCAACAATATCTAAAACTTTTTGGCTTAAGGCAACAACAAAAAAATCAGCCTTACCTGGATGATAATTAATAGTGCAATCATAGTCCTTTAACAATGTTATCCATCTTTGCTACCTTAGGTTTAATGTTATCCATATTATAATATATTTCAAGCTTTTATGATCTATCAGAATCTGAAATGTCTCTCCATACAAGTAATGCCTCTAAATTTTCAAGGTGTGGACAATGGCCACCAACTCCAAGTCATGTGTAGGATAATTCAACTCATGAGGCCTTAGCTGTCGAGAAACATAAGTTATCACCTTTCCATACGACATCAATACATAACCTAACCGTCATCCTAATGCATCAGTGTACACCATAAATCCACCATTTGTTGATGGCAATGTCAAAATTTATCCTAGTCAATCTCTTCTTCAGTTCCTTAAAATTTCGCTAACATTGATCATCTCATTTAAATGTTACATTCTTCTTCAATAATTTTATCAATGGCTTAGCAATAATGCGAAATCTTTTCATAAATCATCTATAATAACCAACCAACCTAAGCAAACTACACATCTTTGGTATATTTTTGGGTGGATCCTACTCTAAAATGGCTCTCACCGTAGTTAGATTGGTAGAACACCATGTCTAGACACAATATGCCCTGAAAAGTCCACTTGTTCCATCCAAAACTCACATTTGCTAAATTTGGCATATAATTATTTTTTCTTTAAGTTATGTAATACAATTCCCAAATGTTGCTCGTCTCTTTATGATTTTGTGAGTATATGAGAATGTCATCAATAAACACAATCAAATTGATCAAGATATTGCTTGAAGGTACAATTCATTAATGCCATGAATTTTATCGATGCATTAGTTAACCTAAAAGGTAGAACAAGGAACTCATATGACCATACCTAGCATGAAAAAAAGTTTTTAGAATGTTTGGCTTTGCAAACTTCAATCACTAATACCCAAATCTCAAATCAATCTTTGAAAATACAGTTACACCTTGAAGTTGATCAAGAAAATCATCAATTCTCAATAAGAGATATTTATTTTTTATTGTTACTCAATTCAGTTGCCCATAATCAATATATAATCGCACGTTCCCATCCTTTTTCTTCACAAATAACACTGGTGCCCCCAATAAGATGCACTAGGTCAAATGAAACCATTTTGCCACAATTCTTCTAATTATTTTTTTAATTCTTGTAATTCCACTGCTGCCATTTGATATGGTGCAACAAAAATAAATGTCATTCCTTGTAAGGTCTTAATATTAAAATCAACTTTTTTATGTGGTGGCAAACCCGACAAGTCATCAAGAAATACTTCTAGAAACTCTCTCACTATAGAAATATCTGCCAAACCCAAACTAGGAACACTAGTATCCACCACACTTGCTAGAAATACGTCACAACCTTCTTTGATTAGTTAAAAAGCTTGAATAATTGAGATTAAACAAGTTGGAACAGTTTTGTGCTCCTCAATAAATATAACTCTTAGTTGTCCTGAAGATCTGATCATCAATTCTTAAGTATGACAATCTAAAACTGCATGATGTTTTGCTAACCATTCAATACCCAGACTAACATCAAATTTCTTAAAGTTCATCAATATCAGATCTGCAGGCAATACGACACCATATACTAGCATTGGACAAGTTCTACATACTTTGTTTACAATCACACTACCTCCAGTAAGCGTCAAAACACCTAAATCATATCCCAAAGATTCATCTGCAACATGCACCTGTAATGCAAATTCTAAAGACAAATCAATGTATGGATCCTAGGTCTATCGAAACATAAACATCTAAAACACAAATATAAAATGTACCAGAAACAACTTTAGGAGCTGTTGGAGCCATTTAAGGAGTGATAACATGAACTATATCTTGTGATTAAGTATGGACTACCTATTTATTACTAAAAACTGAAGTTGTTCCACCATGTCCTTTTCTGCCTCTACCTTGCCCTCTAACTCTACTTGTGCCAAGAACATTCTCCTCAGCACTGTTATGCCTAACTACTTGAGACTCCCTTCTAGTCAAACCTGTCATTGGACAATCTCTACTCATATGGCCTAACTATCTACATGTATAACAAGTAAGCCTTTTAGGTCCCTAACACTCTCCAAAATGTGTTATTCCATAATTAGTACAAATTGGGGTTGCACCTCTACATGTTATGCCAACTAGTCCTCTCTTACCCTCTAAGCATTCAAAACTACCATAGCCATCACTACTCAATGCCACCGATAATAATCTACTAGGCTGGCTTTGTCCTCTACCTCTTTGATTTCCAGCAACTCCTTGAAATCCTGATCCCCTAGATGATGTGAAACCACCTCGTTTCTATTACTCTATTTGATTTTCCACTCCACCCTTCATATCTTCCTTTTTGCCTCAAATATATTCTTCTCTTAGATCACCTCCTCAGCTCAAATAGTTATTGCTTACAAAGTAGTATAATTAGTTGGCATGACTGCTAATCGGTCTCAAATTTCTAACCTTAGTTCTCTCTCAAATTTTTGAAACTCCAATTACTCTGTAGCTACATACTCAAGGGCATATCTTGAGAGTTTAACAAATTATACCTCATAATCGGCCACTGTCATATCATTTTACTTCAATTGGAAAAACTCCATCTTTTTCTTATCTAAGTATACTACTAGTTTGCATTTATTTGCAAACTCCCTTAGAAAATCATCCCATGTCAAAGTCATCGATTGAGTAGTGCTATCTGGAATGTTCTCCTACCAATCTAAGGCATTCTTTTAAAGCAAATATATTACATACTTTAACTTTTGCTCTAAGGTGCATTCAAGCTTGTAAGCTTGTTCAAGATTCTCTCAATTCTTTTAAGCAACTCCTCAGCCTTAGTAGCATCTGTAGTGCCCTCAAAGTCAATTAGCCCTTGCTTTCTTAATCTATCATAATTTTTGTTTATAGCAGGTATTGTATATGTTTGTGTAGCAAATCTTTACATCATTTCAACAAACTTTATGTATTTATGATTACACCCACAATTAGATTATTTCCTGACATTTCAAGATTCTCTATAACATGGTCAATATGCTCAAGTGCATGAACAAACTCAACAAACTCATCTCTTACCTCTGGGTCAACATGAACTCTACCAAGTGCATCCATACTCTATGCCAATGCATTCAAGTATTAAAAAAATGCAAATATCATATACAACAAATTCACATTGCCCATGTCTACAGAATTATTTACTCACTCATATACCTCTAAAATGTGATGTCTCATTTACAAATCATTCCTAAAGTAGATGCATTAACTCATTCATAAGACATGGAATACTAGAGTGATACAACATCATTAAAATTCTCTTATGTCATCTATTGTTAATAAAAAGACCTTTTTTCAATTATTTTGAATACTATGCATCTTGCATCACAACATAGTTACTATTTACAATAAAATATACATGGCTAAACAAACTAAAATATTAATAGACAATATACTGGCCCAACCTTTATCAAACTGCTAGATAGCAACTTCAAAATCCAAATTGGATGCAATCTTTAGTCTACTTTCCTTAAAAAAAATTTAAGGCAAAGTAATGAGCTTACATAATCAGTAAGTAAACACAATGATACTTCAATCATAAATAACATACCAAACATTTAAATATAAATAACTCATCATCACATGCATGTAAGAAATAAAGAGTTTTTACTCTTTAATGCCATACAAGCTATCAAATATTATTACACATAAGTTTTTATATATTGTTGCCACACAAGCTATAGATATCATTCCCACATAGGCTATCAAATGGTGTTGCCATATAAGCTATCATATTTGGTTGTAGCACAGGCTATAAATACCATTGCTACATATGCTATCAAATATTATTGCCACATAGGCTATCATATTTGGTTGCCACACAAGCTATAAATATCATTGTCATATAAACTATCAAATGTTGTTGTCATACAAGCAATCACATTTGGTTGCCATATAAGCTATCAAATGTTGTTGCCATATAGGTTATCATATTTAGTTATTAAAAAGGCTATAGATATTATTGTCATACAGGCTATCAAATGTTGTTGCCACACAAGCTATAAGATTTTGTTGCTTGCTCAACAACATTAAGTATTAGTCTTTCAACAAATCACCTATAAATCCAATAAAATTCTAGCAAGATAACAACCAATAACAATAATTATAAATCTTGACAAATCATATCACAACATACTTTCATTTCCAAGTCATAATTCATCAACATCTCATGAAAATAAATAATTCAAAAGTATAACAATCCTTACATCAATGTATTCATCAATATCTTCTAATTAAATAACATTTCATTGCATTGAGTATATGTTCATGGTATTTAAACAATCACATGTTTAGTACGATTAACTATTTACTTACCTCCTCCTTCAAGTTATTAAGTCGTGGATGTTCCTAGTTTATTCCTAATATTATCTTTAATGCCTCAAGAACCTATCTCAATACACCAAATCAATCCATGATGATAAAGTAAGATTTTTATCTTGTGATGCATATATGCTTTAGTAAAATATCATAACCTTGATAGGTTGTTACTATAATTACTTTTGCCTTACAAGTTCAAATTACCTTATTATTTTTTTAATTAAACTAGACATATATGGGTACAACATGTCCAAAATATGTAATACATAATTTATGCTCAATTTTATATATTTGCCCTATTTTAGGTGTAATTTTACACTAAACAATCTCGTAAACTTAGATATATCTTAAAACATAGAGTCTTATTTTAAAACTGATTTATAACCAATTGGTTAACATATAAATGATAGTTTTCATATTTCATACATGCTCCAATTCTAAATTTAAGGTCCTCCAATGAAATGATCAATCTTAGACTTTGCAAATAAGAGCAGGTTCAGGATCAACCCCAATCAAGGAGCTATATCTCGTAGTACACAAAATATTAAGCAAAACTGCTTACAAGAATTTAGATAAGACAAAAGGCTACAACTTTCATATTATGAACTTTACCTAATTCTCATTCTAGCCCCATGAAATTATTGAAAAATAAAACTGAGAGCTTAGCAAGTTTCAACAACAACCAATCACAATCAAGGGTCATATCTATTCACACATAACTTATTTAGCAAAAATATTTTATGGACATTTAGAAGAGACATAACCCTACAACTTTCATGCTCTATACTTTGCCTAATTCATCTTCTAGATTTATGAAATCATATGTACAATAGTTTGCCCTAAAAATAGAATTAAAGGAATTAAGCTCATATTCACTATGAACAACTTCTCCATATGAGTCTTAACTACAATTACTTTATAACACTCAGTATTAGTTGATGATTAAAATGCCATAGAGGAGAAATTTTATAGGAGAATAAATATGAAATCACATACCTTTCATCAAAGCTGGAAAACCTCAAGATTTTTTCTAGTTAACTCAGTTTTTCTTGCTCTCTTTCTTCTTATTCCTCTTCTTCTTCTTCTTCTTCTTCTTCTTCTTCTTCTTCTTCTTTCTTTCTTAGATCTCTTCCTTCTGCTACACCTCCTCACATTTTTTGCTTTCTAATATGCTCCTAAAGGAAGAAATATTCAATTTGTATACCTACCCTAATAAGATAAAATCTTGGTGGCTTATTCCTATTGGTTGGAAACTCAATTTCTCTCTTTTAATCCCTCTTATTCACTCATTCATCACCTTTATCCATCTACTAATCCCTAAATGCTAATTATACTTTTAATAAGTTCTAAAACACCAATATTTAAAATACTATAAGATGCACATAACATATGACAATTTGTCACATCACTATGCAAACATCATATTCATATTCAAAATGCCTCAAATACAAAAATGTAAGTGTTATTGTCATGTTTATGCCATATGATATATATATATATATATATATATATATATATATATATATATATATATATATATATATATATATTATTTATATGTATATGTATTTTTGTGGGGGGGATATATTTTA
>CATIWR010541379.1:0-11810 GCA_949677035.1 Omphalea diandra
CCTTCATCCATCTCCTAATCCCTAGATGCTCTTTATACTTTTAAATAAGCTCTATGACACCATTATTTATGATGCTATAACATTGCACACAACATAAGACAATTTGCCATGCAACTATACAAACATTACATATATGTTCAACTGTCCTAAATGCAATAGTGCAAGTGTCATTATCGTATTTATCCAATTCACTTATCTAAATGATCATTTATCTATTGCATATGTTCATGTGGGATTACAAATCATTTATTCAATAAATATATTCATGTAAGAATGCCAATGAATGTGGATAGGGATGTTACAACTATTTTCTCCTAAAAAAGGTAAAACTCAAAAAAGCGCTTCCCACAACATCTGGGCCAAGCCCATTACCTTGAGAAAAGAACAGACCCCCAAGATAGCTAGAAGGGTTACAAGGATAGGGATTCAGTTTTACAAATGTCAAAAGGGCCTGAATGACACAATAACCACTTAGGGGGCATCGTTGAGTTAAAATCATTTGTCAGAAAGATTGAAGCACTCATAGAGAAATGCAAGAGCACTAGTGATTATAAGAGACCAATTATCCAATCTCATAACACCTAGTAGCTGCTAAAGAGTTGCCAAAATCACTTTAGTGTCCACAAAAAAAGTTGTTGAAGAGTTGTCAAAACACCTGGTATCTGTTAAAAAGTTGCCAAAACCACTTTAGTACTATTGAAAAGGTACTGAAGAGCTATCAAAATATTTGGTGTCTGCTATAACCTTTTCAATACCTACTAGAAAGCTATTGAAGAGTTGTCAAAACACTTGGTACTTGCTAGAGAGCTGCTAGAACAAATTCAGTACCTATTGAAAAGCTATTAAAAAGCTACCAAAACATTTGGTGTTTGCTAGAGAGTTGTCAGATTCTCTCAAATACCTACTAAAAAGCTATTGAATAACTGTCAAAACACCTGGTACCTGCTAGAGAGATATTAGAACCACTTCAATACCTACTAGAAAGCTACTAAAGAGTTGTCAAAACACTTGGTACCTATTCAAAAGAGCTACTCAAAGAGCTCCTAAAGACTTATATCATTAGGTATACTTACTAATGTTTACATTCATCATTTTACTTTGTTGAAATTTATTAATAGTCATTTCTCAAATGATGTTGTTCAAGCCCCACAAAATAAGAGACACACTATAAGCATCAAATTTTAGACCTTTGGATGCCAAGCTCGATGATGAAAATCAATGAATTTATTCACCCAAATGCTAATAAAATTACCAAAAAAAAGGGATGAAAGGCCCCAAGATACCTTAAAGAAGCCCAAAACCAAACCAATGACCAAGCCTAAGACCAAACCTAAAAATACCTACTAGGATTGATGGGTTATATAGCCATCAAGTAGGGCTATACAACCTAGTACAGGGCTATACAACCCATCTTGGAACCTTAGCCATCACAATCTTGTGAATGGAGCCTCTTTAAACCTTAGGGTTGTACAATCCTGATAGATGGATGCACAACCCATTTCTTATAGTATGGCCCGTGTGCAAACCATAATCCCAGAAGAATTGTTAACCCTTAAGCACTAAGAAATAGGGGTTGAATTGGTGGAAATTTATAAATTTAGAGGGAAGATAATGTGTTTAGGAGACTAAAAGAGACGGAGAAGAAATGAACATAATATTTGTCTAGTGGTTCAAGTGTTAATGAACCCTATATCCACTCTTAAATTATTCACAATTAGGCGTTTTACTAACTCAATGTGGTGTTTCCAAGCTCACACCAAACTTGTACAATGTATTTTAATGGCTCACACAAAACCCTACAACTTGTGTTTCAAGGCTCACACAAAAACCTCAATCAAGTGTTTCTCTCAAAGGCTCACACTTAACCTAATACAAGAGTTTTGACAACTAGGCTAACTCTCAAACCTAATTACAATGGTATTTAATGCTTACACCTAACATTGTTAACTCACATATAAAGAATAAGAAGTTGAGAAGTAAATTGCAATAGTATCGATATAATCAATGATATTCTCTTACATTCATGTTTGTTTAATGGAGTATTTATAAGCAATAGCCACCAAAGAGATGTTACTAACAAATTATGCCTAAATCTCTAAGATAAGCTGGGCAAATTTTGAATTAAATGCCTATCAGATTAATTTTGAAGTTGTGACTGGCATTTCATGATCGGGAATTTTGAATTTGCACTAAAAAGACTGAAATCATGGTGGGTGTCTAACGACTAGTCCAAATGTCATGCTACTATTGGTTTATCATGGAAAATAGTTGTTGCATTTATCCAACCAATCAAAAGTTATGGTCACAATTAAAGTTCTTCTTAGACGTGATAGTGATCGCAAATCCTTCTATTTTGTGAGGAACAATTACTTTCATGTGTCAGGGTCTTAATAGTTTTTTCACCCAGCAAATTTTGATATTCCAATGGTTATTTGGACACTTGGCAAGTTTTAGTTGCATACTTGGTTCCCTCTATATAGTTATAAAATTCGCAACTAGGAACCCGAATGTCATCACGAATCACACTATATGACAATCATATCTTCCTTAGCTAGATTGTGGCTATCATTTGCTCTTCAAATTCATCTAGTTCAAGTTCATTCATCCTTGTTGCAAGGTCGTAATCGCGATTTAAAGGTTCTTGATCGCAAATTTGGATACCTTACTCAATGTTAAAGATTTAGACTTCTATCTAACTTCCGATGCAAACCTATCTTAAAAACTGCAAAAACAACACCTAAACAAGATGCTAGTACCTATCAAATGTTAGCACCTATCAATCTTCATTGTCAAGACTAAAAAAGTCCTTTGACTTAGGTTTAACCAACTTAGTCCAACACTCTCCCCTTTTTTATTTTGACAACTTAGATTGATTTTACTAAAGAAAATGAATTGCATAAATGTGAAGTTTAGATGGCTAATATTTTTTAACAAAATACTTATTGAGAAACTAAGTTTATCAAAGATTTACATTTTAGGTTAGATTACTCCCCTTCAACTTATACTTCCCTTGATTATATACCATGCAATTTGTTTTACTACTATCTCTCTCCCCCTTTGGCAAGATCAAAAAGAGGGTAGATTTTAAAATTTAAGTAAAAGTGCATAAGTGACATTATTCAAATAGGAATTGGGATAGTAAATAGAAGAGCAGTCACACATCATAAACTAATACATAAAATAGGAATTGCAAATAATTTTATTTATAAAAACATAAAAAAATGTGGAATCACAAACTTATAAAACAAATAAAGGAAATAAAAAAAAGTACTACAAGCCTATGAAAGAATCACTAAAAGATTAGAGAGCTATCATTATCTCAAAAATCAATAATTTCTTTATCTGCAGCTCCTTTTTATATTTCACCCCCTTCCTCTACCTCTTGTTCTTCTTCTTCTTCTTCTTCCAAAGTATCATCCCAATCTTCAAAATCTGGGAGGTGGCAAAAAGTAGCACCCACATTCTCTTGAAGATTTACCAAGTCACTATAGTGGTGGGAAAGTAGAAGAAATCTCCTATTGATCATCCTCATGACTTTGTCCAATTTGTTATTTATTGAAGAAAGAGAGATGATATATGATTTGGTTTCAGGTTTAGGCTTGGGAGATGAAATTGGATGGGTACCCTCCTCTATCACAAGTCTCTTCCTTTTTTAGGCTTGAGAAGTTTCATGCTCTTTAGTCCTAAAAGAACTTAAGGTATAGGTATAAGAATATGAATGTATAGCCTTGGCTTTGATGAGGTAGGTGAAGTCAAGGAAATTATGTGATGGCAAATAAATCTTTGTGAGAAAATTTTCATTTTCCTCATTTAGTGCACCCACATACCTATAAATTGTTGTGACATGAGAGGGTAGAAGGAATTGGCTTTTGGGCTTAGTACTCATGTGAATCAATTGATCCATAAGGTATCGATTGGTTTGGATAAGTTTGTTTTGGTTAAGCAAAAAAGAAAGGCTATGTTTTTTTGAGAGACCTTTTCATTCCCATCACCTCTTGCATTCACATAAAAGGTGATGATATGATGAAACAGTCAATTTGGAAGGGTTTGGATATACTTGGGTCATGTTTAGTTTTAATGGATATTTTAGACTAGAATTATGAGTAGATAATATCAAGTGCAAAGATTATGAAGGGATTATCATCTCCCACTTAAAAATTAAAAAGGTTAGAGTGTTGTTCAAAGGTGACAAAGAAGGAGTCTTCGATAGCCCAAAAAATTAACCTATACTGACTTATTCTAGATTTGGCTCTTTGGCTCAATGTGTTGGTACACATGAACTCCTTAACGATTTCTTCATAACCGAGTTCATCTCAGAAGATAAACTCATTCAAGCCCAAGTTGGATAGGTAGGCATGAATTTCATCCTTGATTCCCAGGGGTTCAAGGAGAAAGGTTGAGGGAATCTTGTTGGCTTGGATAATTTTGGAGGAGTTGGCTTTGTAACAGTTTTTCTTTTCTTTGGTGATCCCTTTCATTAAGTGAAGGGTATGAGGACTAGAGGGTTGGGCTATACCCTTTATTTTCTCTACTCTATAGAGCTTTTTGGGTGCCATTAGAGGAGTTTAAAGATGATAGAAGGTTTGAGACAAGAAAATGAAGAGAGATGAAGAGAATGGGCAAAAGTGAAGTGAAATACTGTTAAAAAGGTTTTAATAGTAAAAAAATTTAGTGCAAAAAGGGTAATAAACAGTCAAATTTGCAATAAATGATGGGTGCCATCGAATTGCAATCAAATTTGTTAATGTTTGGCAGTTACTTTAATTCACAATCATAAACCTTAAGTCGTGACCGCTAATTATAAAAAAATCCGAGTGATGGATAAGAATTCCTCAAAAATCAAGCTAATCAATGGTTAACTTTTGAATTTTGAAAAAATTCGTGTTAGAGAATTAAAATCACGACCGCTAATTTAACATATGGTAGAAAAGTTTGACAAGTGCCTATGAATTGCGATCGCAAAAAGAAAGTAGCGACCGTGAATTATGAGGTAAGAAAAGAAATGGGGAAAAGAAAAGAATTGACCTTCCTAGTTGTGATCCACTTAATTTATTGATGATTAATTCATGTAAATTGACATAAAGAAACACATTTGTATACAAAATTAAGACATCCAAAGTAGTAAAGTCCACATCTATCACATATAACATATATTTACTCAAAACAACCAACTAAATAAGGAATATTCTATAAGATCTTATTTTCACTCTACATAGCATCCATCAAGCATTTCTAGCTCCCTTTTAATGAAGTTCATCCTTTCTTCATTGAGGGGTTTAGTGAAAATATCCACAAGTTGATCAGTAGTGTCAATAAATTCCAATAATACATTGCCATTTGGGACATGATCTCTAAGAAAGTGATGCCTAATATCAATGTGTTTACTTAAAGAGTGTTGGATGGGATTCTTTGAAAGATTTATTACACTTGTATTATCACATTTGATGGGAATGTGATGAATGACTTTGCCATAATCCTTTAATTATTGTTTAATTCAAAGAACTTAGGTGCAACAACCCACAAGCATATATTTTGCTTTGACAGTGGATAAGGCAGCAGAAACTTGCTTCTCACTAAACTAAGAGACTAAGCATTCTTCTATAAATTGGCAAGTTCCATAGGTACTCTTTCTATCTAGTAGGCTGCCGGTATAATCCGTATCTAAATATCCTAGGAGGCTAAAAATGAATTCCTAGGATACCATAGATCTAAGTGCAATGTACCTTATAAATATTTAAGAATACTTTTGACAACATTAAGATATGATTCTTTAAGGCATGATTGAAACCTAGTACACATGCATACACTAAACATGATGTCGAGTCTAAAGGCAGTGAGATAGAGTAGAGAACCAAACATACCTCTATATCTCTTTTCATCAATAGACTTACTTGATTCATCTTTGTCTAGTTTGATAGTAGCACTGATGTCTTTGCTACTTTGCATCCTTCCATGCCAAATTTCTTGAGTATATCCTTTGCATACTTGGCTTGGTTGATGAATATGACCTTATTGGTTCGCTTGATTTGTAGGCCAAGAAAGAACTTGAGCTCTACTATCATGCTCATCTCAAATTCCTTAGTCATACACTTGGCAAAATCTTTACAAAGAGATTCATCAGTGGCATCAAATATAATATTACCAATATATATTTGTATAATGAGTGTGTCTTGATTGTGCCTTTTAACAAACAAAGTTGTATTAACCTTATATTTCTCAAAATCATTTTGTAGATTAAATGAACTAAGCTTTTCGTACCAAACTCTTGGAGCTTGTTTCAAACCATATAAGGCTCTATTTAACTTATAAACATGATTTGGAAAAAAGTGAGATTCAAATCCAAGAGGTTGTTCAACATAAACTTCCTCCTCAATGAGACCATTTAAAAATGCACTTTTAACATCCATTTGAAAAATTTTAAAATTCGTATGACATGCATAAGCTAAGAAAACTCTAATGGCCTCTAATCTTGCTATGGGGGCATAGGTTTCATCATAATCAATGTCTTCCTCTTGGTTGTACCCTTTGCAACCAATTTAGCCATATTTCTGGTAATGAAACCCTACTCATCTAACTTGCTCCTAAATACCCACTCGTATCCTACAATAGGGTGTTCCTTAGGCCTACAAATTAGTTTATATAATTGATTTCTCACAAATTGGTTGAGTTCCTCTTGCATGGAAATCACCCAACTTTCATCATCAAGAGCCTCATCAATTAATTTTGGCCCAAATTAAGAAACAAATTCAAGATTATTATTTAAAGCATTAAGTTGAGATCTAGCACTTGTTCCTTTGGAAGTATCAACAATAATTAGATCTTTTGGGTGACATTTAGAGAATCTCTAATCTTTTGGAAGATCTTGATCTGAAATTGTGTTGGAATTCCTTTTCTTCTTTTGATGACTTGTCTTCATTAAGATTTTTAGTAGTCTCTCTTGAAGTTGACTCTAACTCCATTTTCTTAAAGTCACCTGCAAGATTATCAACAAGAGAACCTTTCCCAATATCAAGTTTACTAGATTCATGACGCAAAATGTTCATAGACTCCTTAACAACCATTGTTCTTTTATTCAATACTCTATAGGCTTTACTAAAGGTGGAATATCTTAGAAAAATACATTCATTTATCATAAAATCAAAATTTCCATGATTGTCCTTGGTATTTAAGATGTAGCACTTACACTTAAAGACTCTTAGGTATGACAACTTAGGCTTTCTACCATTCCAAAGCTCATAAGAAGTCTTATTGAGGATGGGTCTTTTGAAAACACGATTAGCAGTGTAACAAGAAGTTTTGATGGTTTCAGCCCAAAAGTAATTAGGCAAGGAATACTCATAGAGCATAGTTCAAGCCATTTCTAGTAGTGTTCTATTTTTCCTTTTTACAATAATATTTTGTTGTGATGTTCTAAGAGTTGAAAAATTATGAGAAATCCCATTCTCTAAACAATAAGATTCAAAATATTCATTTTGAAATTCTTTTCCTTGGTCACTCATTATAGAAGAAATGAAATAACCTTTTTCATTTTGAACTCTTTTTGTAAAACTTTTAAAAGATTTGAAAGTGTCATGCTTATGAGCTATAAAGGATACCCAAGTAAACCTAGAATATTCATCAACTAGAACAAGTGCATAATATTTTCCACCTAAACTAGCACTCCTAGTAGGTCCAATCAAGTCCATATGGATAAGTTGAATAAGTTTAGATGTATTTATAACATTTTTTTGCCTTGAATGAAGATAGATGTAGCTTTCCTATTTGGTATGGTCCACATGTCTTGTCCTTTGAGAATTTTAGCTTGGGAAGACCTTCCGCTAGCTTTCCTTTTGATAAGCTTTGTAGGAGTTCCATGCTAGCCTGATCAAGTCTTTTATGCCAAAGCCAAGCTTCATTGCTAAGTGACATAAGACACTTGAAAGATTAGTTAGTTTAATTTTTTAAGTTAATTAAGTAGGTATTGCCCCTCATTTCACCCTTTAAGACTACCTTTTTTATCCACCAAAGTGGTAACTCAACATTCTATAAGGTCAAAGGTAACTTTGTTACCTTTATTACATAATTGACTTACACTAAGCAAATTATGTGGTAAACCATCTACAAGAAGAACATCATCAATAAAGTGAACAACCATTCTTACCAATTGTTCCAATGCCAATTACCTTAACCTTGGTATTGTTCCTAAAAGTGACATTACAACTTTCTTCTCATTTATGGCTATGAATAGCTTCTTGTTGCCTTGTTACTCGTCATATGCTTTGAGCACCCACTATCCATATGCCAATCATTAACTTTATTGGTGCCTGCCATACAATCTTACATAACATAAACAAATCACTTTATTGGGTCCTTAGGGGCTAGGCCTAAAAGGATCCTTTAATTTGAGCTGAGCCTTCCTGATATAACAATAGATATTTATATGACCAAACTTCATGCAATAATGACATTGGAGTTTAGACTTATGAGTCTTCCTCCTATATATAGTTTTTGTATGAGTAAGGTACTTCTCATACTATGATGATGTGTGGGAATGTGCATAAATGGTTAAGAGTATAAGAGAAATTTTTTGGTGTGTTGGGGTGAGCATGTTTTTAGATGTAGATGTATGTACGGTTAGCCTTTTTTTAGCATAGGCTTTGAGCCTTGATGTGCCTTCCCTTTGCCATTAGGCATTGGTGGCTTAGTGTCATGAGCACTCTTCCTCCTGACTACCTCAATACTAGATGTTTGAGGTGTTAAAGCTCTAATGAAAGTAGTGAGAGGGGGACTAAATGATGAAGAGGCTCTATTGAAGCCAAGACCATAGGGGTCTTTGAGATACAATTAATGTAGCTAAAGCTTCATTCCCCTTATGAAATTTAGAGATAGAGCTTCTAATTTCTATAACTTCATCCTTATAATCATTTTCCTTTCTTAATGAGTTAAGAGAAGATAAAGACTTAGAAAAACTCTCTAAAGACTTTTTAAGTTCTTCATTAGAAGTCATCAACTCACATACAATATCATTTAAGGATTTAAATTCATCCTTTAGTTTAGAACATTTTTTCTTCTAAGTTTTCATTTGTGACTTGTATTTGTCACATCATAAGGTAAGAGCGTCTAAGAGCTCATCATCTACATCTTCTAAAAGAGCTTTCAAGAGCTCATCATCCATATCTTCTAAAAGAGCTTCCAAATCATCTAATGCATCATAGTTTTCACAAGAATGGTGTGAAGAGCTTACCTCATTTAAAGAGTCATCTTATGCCATGAAACATAGATTTGCCACTTTCTCATCTTCCTTCACCTCACTTGAGTTGTCATCCTATGCAGCTTTAAAGTTTTTCTTTTTTTCTTGATCCATTTTCTTCCTCTTTTTTAGCTTTGGGCAATCATACTTGATGTGGCTTTACTTGCCACACTCATAGCATGTAACCTCATTCATTCTTTCTTTAAGGTTGGGAGATGTCTTCTTGAAGTTCCTTATCTCTTTTCCTCTTCTTATCATTTCCTTGGTTCTTCTAAAACGCATGGCTAGTTCCTTCCCTTCTTTTTCACTGTCATCATCACTTGAGACATCCAATGCTTCTTTTTCTTTTGGATGAAGATTTAAGAGCTAAAGTCTTCTTCTCTATTTTGTCATTCTTATCCCCTTCCCTTTTCATCTTCTTCATCTCTTCATCCATTTTCAAGACTAGCTTATGAATGAGAAGCTTGCCTATGAGGACATCAATTTGTACCTTTCTAATTTTAGGATTTGACTCTTATATGTTGCATACACTGGCACCAAATTTCTCAAAATGTAATGATATAAGTATTTTTTTAGTTTACCTCATGATTGGTGAGTATCCTTTTGAATTTCTTCATGTTTGTGATTATCGATAGGAGTCTATTTATCATATTTGTGATGTTTTCATTATCTTTCATCATGAACAACTTTCATTCTATCACATACATCTTCAATTTGCTGGATTTCATCAAGGTTGTGCCTTCATGGTAATTCTTTAGAGCTTTTCGAATTGTATGGGCTGTGAGACAAAGTTGAACTCTTCCTATTTCTTCCCTTGACAAAGAACTAAGAAGGATTTCCATTGTTCTCTTATTTCTTCCATTTGATCTTCTATGAGCTTCTATCTATTCTTCCATTTGGATTAATTCTTCACTTCCATAAACCACCTTAGAATGAGACTTTCATTCTTTTACCATAATATCCCAAAGATCCACCACATCATTGTCCAAGTATATCTTCATCCTATACTTCCAATGCATATAGTTCGATCGATCAAAGTATGGCTTGAGATGGGGGTAGATTCTTTCTTGTTCCATGATATTTGCTCACTTAATTAAGAGCTTTAATGAGAACCTTGCTCTGGTACCACTTATTGGCCCTTGAGCACCAAGAAAAGGGTTGAATTAGTGAGAATTTAAAAATTTGGAGGGAAGATAAAGTGTTTAGGAGATTCAAAGAGAAGGAGAAGAAATGAACATAATATTTTTATAGTGGTTTGGGTGTTAATGAACCCTACATCCACTCCCCAATTCTTAACAATTGGGTGTTCTACTAACTCAATGTCGTGTTTTCAAGCTCACACCAAACTTGTACAATGTGTTTTAATGGCTCACACATAACCCTACAACTTGTATTTTAAGGCTGACAAAAAAACCTCACTCAAGTGTTTTTCTCACTTAACCTAATACAAGAGTTGCAATAGATAGGCTAACTCTTAAGCTTAATTACAATGGTGTTTAAGGCTTACACCCAACAATATTAACTCACATATAAAGAATCAAAAGTTAAGAAGTAAAAGTGCAAGAGTTTGGCTATAATCAATGATATTCTCTTACACTCATGTCTATTTAGTGGAGTGTTTATAGGCAATAACCAACAAAGAGATGTTACTAACAAACTATGCCTAAATCTAAGGTAAGTTAGGTAGATTTTCCATTAAATGCTTGTCAAAATAATTCTACAATCATGACTAGTATTTCACGATCGCGAATTTTTAATTTACAATCCAAAGACTAAAATTACAGTGAAGAAACTCGTTTTGTGTATAATGGCTACTCTACATGTCATTCTACTATTGGTTTACTAATAAAAATAGTTGTTACATTTATCCAACAAACCAAAAGTCGCTATCATGATTAAGGTTCTTGTTGGACGAGACAGTGACTGTGAATCCTTCTATTTGATGAGGAAAAATTACTTTCATGGGTCACAATCTCGATAGATTTTTTGCCGATGCAAATTTTGATATCCCAATGGTTATCTTGGACACTTGGGAATTTGCGGTTGCATACTTGGTTCCCTCTATATAGCTATAACATTTGCGATCATGACTGAGAACACAAATGTCACCGCAAATCACACTGTATGACAATCATGTTTTCCTTCATTGGATCGCAGCTGTGATTTACTCCACAAATTCGTCTGATTCAAGTTCATCCATCTTTGTTGCAAGGTCACGGTCTTGATTTAAAGGTTCTTGACCACAAATTTAGATGTTTTACTCAATGTTAGAGATTTAGACTTCCATCCAACTTTTAATGCAAACCTATCTTAAAAACTACAAAAATAACACTTTTGAAAGATATTAATACCTATCAAGCTTCATTATCAATATCAAAAGAGAAATTTAACTTAGGTTTGACCAACCTAGTCTAACAAGATTCATCTCCCTCTTTATGATTGGATAAATCTAGGGCACGACCAAAACTATTGTAAGGTCTGGTGTACTCACCCAACACCTATAAATACTAATTCCATTTGAAAAGGGGGGGGGGGGGGGGGGGGGGGGGGAAGGGTTGTAAACCTTAAGTTTAAACAACAA
>CATIWR010541452.1:0-17625 GCA_949677035.1 Omphalea diandra
ATATTATTGCCACATAGGCTATCAAATGTTATCGCCACACAGGCTGTTATATATATTATCACCACACAGGCTATCAAATGTTATCGCCATACATGCTATCAAATGTTATCGCCATACAAGCTGTTATATATATTATTGCCACACAGGCTGTTATATATTATTGCCACACGGGCTAGAGATATCATTGCCCCACAGGCTATTGAATAGTTTTACTTGCCAACAACATCAAGTATTAGCCTTTCAACCAATCAACTATAAATCTAACAAAATTTTAGCAATATAATGACTAATAATAACACCCGTAACTTTGGAAGTTCATATCACCACATACTCTCATTCTCAAGTCATAATTTATCAACATTTCATGAAAGTAAATAAAACAAGAATATAACAATATTTCATCTATGTATGACATAATATCATCACTTTAAACAACATTTCATTCCATTGAGTATAAGTTTGTGGCATCTAACCAATCACATATATAGTACCATTAGCTATTTACTTACCTCCTATTTCAAGCTTATTTACCGTGGATGGTCCCGACTTATTCCCACTATTATCCTCAATGGCTCGAGGGCCTATTTCAATACACCAAATCAATCCATGATGATAAAGTAAGATTTTCATCTTGTTATGCAACTATGGCATGATTCATGCAAATGGACCTAGTGTTTATGCATATTTTCCTTATATGGCAACCTGAGCTTGCTATACTCTCATAGTAATAACTCAAGATATACTTATCTAAATTACTTAGATCTTTTTTTCAAATAAATTGGACATATAATGATACAACATCTTCAAATTTCAAGCCAATATCAGACACACAGAAAATGTGGTGAATTTTTGAATTTTATGCCCTGTTGCAATGTCATCTCAGTCTTAGTAGGTCTTACATTCTTAGGCGTATCTCAAATTGTACCAATCCAATTGCAATAATAATCTACCACCCATTACAAAACATATAAAGGAACATTTTTCATGTTTTACTCATTATTTAATTTAGTCTATAAAGTCACCAAAACAAAGGACCAAATCTTAGGGTGAGCAGGTTTTTAACATGTTGACAAACAGTCATGATAAAGGGATAATATCTTAACAACCATGCTTGATTTGGCAACAATATTTCACAGAAATGTAGATCAGACATAAATATACAACTTTCAAGTTTGTACCATCATCAAATTCTGAATCTATGGCCATCAAATTCTTAGAAAATAGAATTAAAAGAAATGTGAGGTTTCATGCCAGTACAGGGCCAGTCCAAATCAATGAACCATATCTCTTTCCACACAGCAAATCAATCAAAATTAATTTATAAGTATTTAGAAGGGATATAAAGCTACAAGTTTCATGTTTTACACTTTGTCAAAATCAGAATAAGGCCATCAAAATATAAGAAAACAGAAGACTGAGATAATCTAGATTTGTATGTGACCCAGACCTACTGAAGGAGCCATATCTCCTCACACACACAAAATCAAGAAAAACCGTTTCATAAGAATTTATATGAAACATAAAGCTACAACTTTCATGATTTGAACTTTCCCTAATCTTGCATCTGGGGTTATGAAATTGTGGATATAAAATTCTACTCTAACAGCAAAACCAACAGAATCATCTCTTGTTCTCTTGGATTACAACTTCCATCCAAGAGTTCTACCTCAATTACTCCATAATTCTCACTAACCATGCATGATTAAAATGTCATGAGAGATTAATTTCAGTTAAGAAGAAGATAAATTAACTTACCTAATGTCCCAGAATCAGAAAACCTTATAATTCTTTCTTAGGTAGCTCACTCTTCTCCTTCTCCTTCTTCTTCTTCTTATTCTTCTTTGGTTTCCTTCTTCTGTTGTATTTTGCCCTTATCTCTTCTCTTACCAGACCTTAATGGTAGAGAATTATAATTTGTATTTTTATTTTAATAAGACAAAAGATTGGGGGCTGGTTCTTATTAGTTGAAAGTTAAAAGTTTTGCTTTTAGTCCCTCTTCTTCACTCCTTAAGCACCTTCATCCATCTCCTAATCCCTATATGCTCCTTATACTTTTAATTAAGCTCTAAAACACTATTATTTATGATACTATAACATGCACACAACATAAGATAATTTGCCATGCAATAATACAAACATTGCATATATGTTCAAGTGTCCCAAATGTAATGGTGCAAGTGTCATCGTTGTGTTTCTCCAATTCACATGCCTAAAAAAAATCATTTACCCCACGTATATATTCAAATATAACATAATTAAAATGCATATGATTTAGGTTGATGATGTTACATAAGATGCTATTAATAACATCCACTCATATGTATTAATAACAAAGACATCTAGGGTCCCCATTGACACTATGATTGAGCTATTTGAGCTATCATTAGAAGAATATATGAAGACATGGTGTTATAATCTACCCAAGATAATTAAAGTAAGTTGAAAATTGTTTATCGAAGCCTTTAACAAATATTATGCACGTAACTCAACTTTATAAGTCATTTTGCAAGATTGAAAGTCATTGAAGCAAAAGACTAGTGACAGCTTTAATGATTACATATAAAGGTGGAAAAGTTGGCCTTCATAGCGACTATTAAACCCACAAAAAGAGAGTAAGAAAGGATGATTATAAGTGGGATATTACTAGGAACAGGCACTAAGATCAAAGGTATGTTTGAATTTTAAGGATCTTAGGAAGGTAGATTTGCAAGTTAAGGAATTAGAGTATGAGTTAAAAAAACAATATGGGCGGGGGGGAGGGGAGGGAGAGGAGAAGTGCCCCATCCTTACCTCAAGGCGAGGGAAATAAGACAACTGATGTGAATGCAACGAAGGCTTTGAGTAGCTCACGGATCCCTAAGAAAGTCGTCATGGCTACCAATGACGAAATATTAAAGGAGGTTTTTATTATAGTTTCCACCATTAATCCATGGGAGAACTCAAATGAAGAGACAGAGAAAGCAAGGTGGGAAATAATGATTAAATTATGGAAGAGAGTGATGAGGAGAAAAAAAAAAAGAATAAGTGAATCATGTAACTTAAAGTGGAAAATATCATCCTGACAGGGAGGCTCCTAAGGAACCAAAAGTAAAGAAAGAAAATGATAAGTTTATGGTGAAAGGCAAGTAGGAAGATAACCCTATAGTGAAATAGCTGAAGAAGATGTCAGCTCAGATTAGTGTGTGGGAATTGCTCATTGGTTTCCAAGAGCACAAGAAGGCCATAGTGGAAACTTTATTTGTAACAATCATTTTCATTTAAAAATAATGGCATTCATGTCCAAAAATACATATGCATAAAGGTTTATTCATTATACATACCCAATCCAACATGTATTTAATGTATATAGATGTTAATTAATGTTCAAGACTAATGACCATAAATTGGTTCATATCTAGATATATGTACATAATACAAGGAGAGGGAGAAAGAGTTGGAATTCAGTCGACGACCTGTGGTCCATATGTCTCTATGCAAAACTCTATGCACCAAAGTATCCAAGCCTTATGCTTTAGTATCTGAAAAACATAATTGCGATTTAGTGAGTCATGACTCAGTGAATAAAAATAAAAATTAGATTCTTATGGCATAACCAATAATCAAATATCATTAGGATACATAATTCACCTCTCAAGTACAAATGCAACAGATTGATTTTTGTCGTAACCTTACAAGGCAAATAATGCTCCTCGAAATTCTTATGATTCAGGTGACATTTTATTTTATTGGCCAACATATAACAAATGAATCATTTGATCAATAACATGTTCCAATAGGACATATTGGTCCCTTTTTCAAGTGATTTGCAAGCATTTGACAAGTTGGTCATAACATCCTTTTAGTCTCATATGCAAGTGTTTGACAAGCCGGTCACAACATCCTTTTAGTCCCATATGCAAGTGTTAATTCACAATGGTATACCAAGTAATCATTAAGAACATATAATTCTCACTTGACTTGTATTAACATGTAAAGTGTAACAATTCAATCACATATCCATGTAATAGAACATAATCATATCATAAAATTATCACACATACATATTAGAATCTAATTAAGGTTTTTACTCACCATTTAATGTGACCAACCTTTACGGTAGGTTTGGTTCTCTCTTTAGGGCTTCCTCAAAGTGTTGAGATCCTAAAATTTGATACATAGATTATTCTAAATATGTGAAAATGATTATGAATGATTGGTATGCAACTATAACGCGATCCATGCAAATGGACTTATTGTTTATGCATATTTTCCTTATATGGCAGCCCGACCTTGCTACACTCTCACAGTAATAACTCTAGATATAATTGTTCAAATGGCTTGATTCTTTTTTTAAAGTAAACTAGACACACAATGATACAACTTATTCAAATTTGAGTTTAATAAAAGACATAGAAAATGTGGTGAATTTTTGAATTTTTCCTTGTTTCAATGTCATATTAGTCTGAGTAGGTCTTACATTCTTGGGTATATCTCAAATTGTACAAATCCAATTGAAAAAATGATCTACTAGAAGTTACAAAACATATAAAGGAACATTTTCATGTTTTACTCATTGTATAATTCAATCTATAAAGTCAAAATGATGACCAATCTCAAGGTGAGCATGATTTTAACATGTTGATAATCAGTAATAATAAAGGGGCAATATCTCAACAACCATGTTAAATTTGGCAAAAATATTTCACAAGAATTTAGATCAGACATAAATATATAACTTTCAAGTTTGGCACATCATCAAATTCTGAATCTATGGCCATCAATGTTTTGGAAAACAGAATTATAAGACTGATTAGGTTTCATTAGTTTTAGTGTCAATCATAATCAATGAGACATATTTCTTTCCACACAACAAATCAAGCAAAACTACTTTATATGTAATTAGAAGGGATATAATCCTACAAATTTCACATTTGAACTTTGTCTAAATCCAAATATAAGGTCATCAAAATATAAGAAAATAGAAAAACTAATGTGATTTTGATTGGTTGTGAACCAGCCCTAATGAAGGAGCCATATCTCCTCACACACACCAAATTAAGCAAAAATATTTTGCCTTTATTTAGATGGGGTATAAAGCTACAAATTTCATATTTTGCAATTTCCTTAATTCCTCTTATAGGATTATGAAATTGTAGGTAAAAAATTCTGCTCTAATAATAAAACCAACATAATCAACTCTTGTTTCTCTTGAATTTCAACTTTCATGCATGAGCTCCACCTCAAATGCTCCATAATTCTTACTAACCATGCATGATTAAAATATCATGAGGGATTAATTTCATATGGGAAGAAGATAAATTAACTTACCTATTTTCCTAAAACTAGAAAAGTTTAGGATTCCTTTCTAGGCAGCTCACTCTTCTCCCTCTCCTTCTTCTTCTTATTCTTCTTATTCTTCTTTTCTTTCTTTCTTCCTTAGCTCTCTCTTTCTTCTGCTGCCCCTCACATTTAACTTCTCTATTTTGACCCTAAAGGTTGAAAATTTCCACTTTTAAACCTATTGTAATAAGACAAAATCATGGTGCCTCATTTCCATTAGTTGGAAGTTCACTTTTCCCCTTTAGTCCCTCTTCTTCACTCCTTCATCACCTCCATCCATCTCCTAATCCCCATATGTTCCTTATACTTTTAAATAACCTTTAAAACACCATTATTTATGATACTATAACATGCACACAACATAAGATAATTTTCCATGCAACTATACAAACATTACATGTATGTTTAAGTGTCCTAAATGCAATGGTGCAAGTGTTATTTTCATGCTTATCAAATTCACATATCTAAATGATCATTTTATCCAATGCTTAAGTTCATGTGGGATTGCAAATCATTTATGCAATGAATAGGTTCATGTAAGAATGCCAATGAATGTAGATAGGGATGTTATATTATTGACCTTGATCATCTCTATGGAGGCCACACCAAAAGATACTATTGCCTTGGTCACCCATAAGGGGAAGATCACTTTTTTTATTAAAGATTTTCCACCATAAGGAAAGGATCACATTATAGCTTTGTTCATAAAAGTTGAGGTGAAGGGGAAACACAATATATGTGTGTTAGTGGATGATGGATTTAGATTAATATCTATCCTTTAAATTTTTTACATAAGTTTAGGGTGTTAGAAAAGGATTTAGAGGAGTTGAATAGTATCTTTCAGGCCTATGATGATAGTGAAAGGCCAGTTGTTGGTGTATTCAAGATTGTGGTGAAAACTAGGATTGTGGAGGTGACGGTGGAAGTTATAATCTTAGACATCCTTATTATTTTTTCATTATTGTTGGGAAGGCCATGGTACCACCCATTGGGAGGGGTACCATCCATGGTGCATCAAAAGGTTAACATTCCTTATAAGGGTCAGGTGGTGACTGTCTATATAGAAGTTAGGGAAATTATGTCCACATTAAGTATGGTTGTACCACATCCTCGAGGTTTTTAGGTAGCTGGAGTTATAAACAAATAGGTTAACCTGAAGGTGATGGGATTCATGAAGAATATGAGTTTTCTACTAGGTCAAGGATTGGGAAATAATTGTATATGAGTGTCAGAGTTTTAAGAGATCACAACTCAAACTACTAGAAAGGGATTTGGCTATCATGTAAAATATTCAAAGCTAGAAATGGGAGATCCATATGAGTTTGTATCTTATTTCTTTATGAAAAAAGGGAAAGCAGTAGGAGAAGTTAGGTTAGAAACCATTGATAAGGATAAAAAGCCTTTGGATGACAACATTATAGACAATATGGAAAAGGCGTTCCTTCAAATGGGAGTTGGGGAAAATGGTTATTTGAACTATAAAGATTCATGAATGGAGGAAGATAAGAAAAAGAAGAAAAAGAAGAAAGGCAAACAAATTATGAGGGAGCAAATTACTTAGGGATTAAAGTAAACTGCAATTTTGTATGGTTCTTAGACTACTTGGTTATGGAATGACAAGTAAATGTTTACTGAAGAGGAGCATGAGCAACACTTGCTAGACCAAAAGTTATGGGCTATGGGTGTAGATTATGTGAAGAAGAAATCTGAGAATAGTAATAAAGATTCCTCTCTTATGGATCTAAAGTAGGAATATATTAGACTACGCAAGTTCACAGAAGCCAAGCCATATATATTTGGTTAACTCTAGCAAATATTGAGAATATGATTATGCATTCCATCAAACATGTGGGTGATGGTGAGAAGGCATAAGATCAGGCATTAGAAACCAAACAAGCTAAATTGGAAGGGGTGATGCCCTCCAAAAGATCTTTATGAAGATTGAGTTGGGGAAAAACTAGATGAAGCAAGACTTTGAAGGGGTTATGAAAGCAACGGATAGTACAGATCTGAGAAAGGAATAAGCATTGAATAGGTTACAGACTTAAATGCAACTCAGGTGACTGACAAGGAAATGGTTATAGAAGATGAAAAGACTGATGCCTAAGAGACTCTTGCCCATTTTCTAAAAGAATATGTCTTTCTTGATGCTACTAATGTTCTTGTTTACAGTCCCTTTAAAGATGATGATGTATTTATTTCCAAGTTTATGGCAATGAATGATGAGTTTGTTTACTCGTATGATGTTTTCTATAATGGTAGTGTGTGTGGCATATGTCATTTAATGAGCATATTTAATATTAATTCTATGCATACCCCCTACATTTAACCTTAGCATATAAGAAAATCCAAAAATCTTGCTTGTTGCTAATGATGTCATACATGAAGAGTAATGAAAGTTCAAACAGTTACTTAGAAAGTACCAAAGGGTCTTTGCTTGGACATATGAGGATATGCCAAGGGTCAATAGACAAATTGTTGAACATAAAATTTTAACTTATCCACATATTAGATTGGTAAAGTAGAAGCTTTGAAGAATGAGACTTGAGAAGGTTTAGCTTGAATGCCAAATTCCTAGAAATAGTCGATTACCCTGAATGGTTAGCCAATGTAGTGCTAGTGGTGAAGAAGAATAGGAGACTGAGAAAGTGTGTGGATTATAGGAACTTGAACAAGGCTTGCTCAAACGATGACTTCCATTTCTCTCATATCAATGTGTTAGTAGATAGTGCCACGATAAGTGTAATGGATTCCTTCATGTACAGGTTCTTTAGCTATAATCAGATCCTCATGGCAATCACCAATAAGGCAAAGATAACTTTTATCATGGAGTGGGGAACATACGATTATAAAGTGATGCCATTTGGATTAAAGAGTGTGGGATCAACATACTGGATTTTATAGAGCAAGCATAACAAAAAAAAAATTTAATGAACAAATCCCACTAAGAATCCATACAATTTGGTGAAATAAAAAAGAAGGATATGAAGAACCTTAACAATTAGGATAAGAGAAGCAAGATTGATGAAAGGTAGAGAGGAGGGTTTACACTAATAACACCTAAAATTAAACTTAGAGTCTAGATCATCAGATTGAGATGCTACCAATATGATCAATGTCCTCTGCAGGTATCCATATGAATTGTCTCTCCAAAAATAATTAGTGTACTAGCATTAACATTTTTTTCTCCCTAAAATGATTTTTGAAACTTGCTCTTAAAAAACCCTAAATGTCCATATATATCTTAATCGTTAATATATTTATGTTTACTCTATATCTTAAAAGATATAGATAATATAGTATTTTTTTATTTTAACTTTTAAAATAAAAAGATATCTAAATATCAAAATAATATCTCTAATTATCTTAATATATATCTAGAGAGAGCATAAAATATCATTAATTTTTGGGCTTGTTGTAAGTGTGTGATCCTGTAAGTTTACATAATGTTGACAATGGTCCAAAACCTATTTTTGGCCCATAAGTCATAAGTGGTCTTTGGCAAGACATTATTACTACCCAAATTATATGAAGGTCAACAATTCGACCTAACCAATTTTACAAATAGTATTATAATCATTTTGTCACATTATATCTCAAATGAACATAAGGCATGAATTATGTCATCCTTATATAGTTCAATTATATTTTGATCTCCAAAAAGACAGATGTAAAATGACATTAATAGCGTTTATCAATTCATCTTTGCATGGCCCTACAATCTCTTTATTCTAACTTATCGAAGGGCATAAAGATATATTTCTCATAAATATATGACAGACAAATTCCTTCTCGATCATTTATATTTCTTTATATGATTTACTTTGTAACAGCCCTATCCTCATTCATTGGCATTCTTACACGAACATATTCCTTGCATAAATGATTTGCAATCCCACATGAACATATGCATTAGATAAATGATCATTTAGATATGTGAATTGAATAAGCACAATGGTGACACTTGCGCCAATACATTTAGGACACTTGAACATATATGTAATGTTTGTATAGTTGCATGGCAAATTACCTTATGTTATGTGCATGTTCTGGCATCATAAATAATGGTATTTGGAGTTATTTAAAATTATAAGGAGAATATAGGGATTAAGAGATGGATAGAGGTGATGAAAGATTGAAAAAAAGGATTAAAAGAGAAATATTGAACTTCCAACTAATAGTAGTGAGATACCTTGATTTTGTCTTCTTAGGATGAGTATACAAATTAAAATTTTCATCTTTTAGGATTAGATTTGATAGGCAAAATGCGAGGGAGTTAAGAAAATAAAAAGAACAAAAGGAAGAAAGGAGGAAGAAGAAGAAGAAAGAGAAGGAGAAGAGTGAGCTAGCTTAGAGGAAACCCTAAGGTTTTTTTAGTTTTGGCAAAAGAGGTAAGCAATTTTATCTTCTTTCCACATGAAATTCCTCCCTCATAACATGTTAAATATACGTTATTAGCAAGAATGATGGAGTAATTTGAGGTAAAGCTCATGTATGGAGGTTGAAGCTCACAATAAACAAGAGCTGATTGTGTTGGTTTTATTGTTAGAGCATATTTTGTACCCACAATTTCATAATTCATTAGGGCTGGTTCACAACCAACCGAAATCTCCTTAGTCTAGTAGTTTTCATATATTTCAATGACCTTATGTGCTGATTTAGACAAAGTGAAAGACATAAAATTTTTAGGGTTAATATCCCCTTTAAATCATATATAGCAGTTTTGCTTAATTTATTGTTTGGAAAGAGATATGGCTCATTGATTGTGACTGACCCTGAACCCGATGAAACGTCATCAGTCTTTTAATTCTATTTTCCATGAATTTTATGACCATAGAATCATAATTTGATGTTGTACCAAACTTGGAAGTTATATATTTATGTATGATCTACATGTCTATAAAATATGTTTGCCAAATTTATCATGGTTGATGAGATATTACCCCTTCATCATGACTGATTGTCAATATGTTAAAAACCTATTCGCCATGAGATTGGTAAATTCCTTTGGTGACTTTATAGACTAAATTAGACAATGAGTAAAACATTAAAAAAAATGTTCAATGTGCTTTGTAACTTATGATAAATCATTTTTGCAATTGGATTTTTAAGGTTTGAGATATACCTAAGACTATAAATAGGGTAGAATTCAAAAATTCATCCCATTTTCTATATATCTTATATTGACCTGAAATTTGACTATGTTGTATCATTACATGTCTAGTTTATGTGAAAAAAAGAAACAAGTCATTTGGATAACTATAGTAAGAGTTATTACAGCTAAACTGCAGCAGGTTAGGCTGACATATAAGAAAAATATGCATATACACTAGGTTCACTTGCATGAAACATGACCATATTTGCATAACAACATTCAAATCATTTTGACATACTTATAACCAAGTATGTATCAAATATTAGGATCTCAACACTATGAGGAAGCCCCAAGAGAGAGGACCAAACCTACCATAAATGTTGGTTGCATCAAAAGGTGAGGAAAAGTCATAATTAGATTCTAATGTACATGTATGATGATTTTATGATATGGTTGCGTTCTATTACATGTATATGTGATGGAATTGCAACATTTTACATGTGAATACAAGTTAAGTGAGATTTTGATGATCTTAATGATTGCTTGGTACATCATTGTGAATGAACACTTATATGTGGGACTAAAAGGATGTTGTGACCAGCTCGTCAAACACTTACAAATCACTTGGAAAAGGGACTAATATGTCCTATTGGCACATGTTGTTGATTAAATGATTCACTTGTTATATGTTGGCCAACAAAATCAAATGTCACTTGAATCACATGAATTCCTAGGAGTATTGTTTTCCTTGTAAGGCCACCACAAAAATCAATCTATTGCATTTGCACTTGAATAGTAAATTCTTCTACTTATAATGTATCTTGATGATATTTGATTGTTGATGGTGCCATAAGAATCTGATTATTATTTTTATTCATTGAGTCATGACTCACCAAATTGTAATTATGATTTTCAGATACTGAAGCATAGGGTTTGGATACTTTGGAGCATAGAGTTTTGCATATAGACATATGAAGCATAGGATGTCAGCTGATTCCAACTCTCTCTCTCCTTGTGTCATGTCCATATATCTAGATAAGAACCAGTTTATGGTCACTAGCCTTAAACATTAGTTAATAGATATGTACATTAAAAACATGTTGGATTGTGTATGTATAATGAATCAACCTTTATGCATATGTATTTTTAGACATGAATGCCATGATTTGTAAATGAAAATGGTCATTAAATACTTCATGTCCAATATCAGTCTGTATAATCATCTTGTTAAAGTATACCAAACATTAAGTTCATTTTATTGGAATATATGGTGATTTTTAAGTCATTTGATTACGTTAATACTATTACATGAGAATCACTTATGACATTTTATCCATGTAGTGTTCTTATAGTGGGTTGATCCAATACAATATTTCTTAAACATGTATCTATGTGTCTGATTTAATATCACATATCCATGACTAGTGAAACATAATCATCAATCAAAACACACACAAGTCTTCATTCATTATTATCCCAACAATAATGACTGACTAAGGATAATTCAAAATAGAATTTGTTGCACCAAAAGTTTTTACTATCAAGTCACATACTAGATGACATTAGGTAGAATTATCTATTCATAGAATTCATCGTTTAGTTGTAAATAAAAGAGATATATGTTAAACCTAGCTTGTTTGGATGATTACAGACACATCTAAAAGCTAACTCTTGTCCAAGTTGGTCGAGTAAAATCTTGCAGGTACATCAACCTTTTGATTGAAGACATTTGGAAGAAGAAGTTTGTTAAAAACTCTAAGTATTCAAAGCAAAAAAAGTGTTACCACATTTCAACCAGCGTTGTGACTTTAGTAACAAGTATTAAAGATTCTTAATAGGTATTGAAATGACAACCAAGTATGAGTAAAGTCTTTTGCACCTCTCAATCAATCGTTCTATCAAAGCACAATAGGCATTGGATATCTCAATCACTTGAGCTGTGTAAAACCTCTTCACAACGAGCATGGATCTTAACATGGCAACAGGCATTAGACCAAGTGACTTAATGTGAATAAAACTTTCAAGATCTTGACACAAGCATTGGATTCTAACAATGGCATTGGAGAAGTTTCCAAGCAGAGCAAAAGTTTATGGACCCTCCAACGGGCACCCTCAAAGTGTAACAAGCATTGAGATCATTCTCAATGGGCATTGGAAGCTTGCTAACAATCATTGAAGTACAATTGAAAATCTTGAAAAATAGAGCATCAAGTTCACATCCTCTTGAATATTTACAACAAGCATTACTCATATCTCAATAGGAGTTTAAGTTGAATTCCAATAGGCATTGAGAAGTACCAAAAACTGTTGAAGAAGTTGTTGAATAAACAATTGAAAAAGTCAAAAGTGGAGTGTCCAAGCAATCTCTCTCTAACAGCTAGTTCCAATGAGCATTTTGATGGGGTCAATGACCATTGAAGTTGTATTTTATTTGAAAAATTACCTAATAATAGGTGTGGAGATTGTCTAATAGGCATTGAGTGTCTACTCTAGTGACACAAAGTGATAGCATTCTTTCTAATAGTTAGTTTTGTGTCTTTGCCTATAAAAGGATCCTCTCATAACAAAAAACAAAAAGAGAAAATGGTCTAAAAGCGAGTATTTCTATTATGCAAACTATCTTTGAATAAAGGGGTGACACAAGTGTGATCTATTTTATAAGAGAAGATCATTATCAAAGCTTATAAAAGCTATCTTCAAAAACAGAGTTTAAGAACAAGCATTCAGACTTCTTTCTAAACTCTCAACCAAATCAGGCATACCTTGTAAGTGTGTTCTAAGTTGTTTATTGCTTGAGTGAGAGAGTTTTTTAAAACTTTCTAAGTTGTAATTTCATTTGAGAAAACCTTTGGTTATGAGATATTAGAAGATCTAAAACATACTTTTTGAAAGTTTTGAGGTAGTACCTATAAACTACTTTGGGAAACAATCATAACAACACCTAAAATTCTACTTGCAATGACTTGGTAGTGCTCAAAAACTACTGTTGTAAAGGTAGTTGATAGCACCTATAAGCTACTTAGATAGTGGAAGGCTTTAGTAGGAATACTAAAGGGCAGGACTTAGGTAGGTTATACCAAACCTTTATAAATTAGTTATCTTGATCCTTCATTATTTTTGCACTTGTTATTATTTGTTTTTACTTTTTCATTGCCCTATTCAACCCCTTTCTAAGGCACTAAGGGATAACGATATTTAATAGAATAAAAACATGACATTATTAAGAAAATATTCATCATAAGCATTATCCTAGGGCATATAACTAACACAAAAAACCAACGGATGGTAAAAACTTTGTATAGTAACTTGAACCATAAAAAGGTAGTGGTATACATGGATGATATGATGGTAAAATATGTGATAATGGAAGGACATTTTGAAGCCTTGGAGAAGTTCTTGAAAAGAGTTAATGAGTACAACCTAAGGCTAAATCCTAAGAAGTATGTGTTTGGTGTTGCATCTAGAAAGTTATTAGGACATATGGTAAGTGAGAAGGGTATCAAAATCAACCCAGAAAAAGTAAAAGCCAAGGAGGACATGCCTGCACCTAAAATAAAAAAATTTTTTTTGAGGCTTCTTAGGTCACCTATGGTACATTAGTAGATTCATAGCAAGGCCTACCCCTATTTGTGAGACAGTATTCAAGTGGTTGAGAAAGAACCAGTCAGTGAAGTGGAATGAGCAATGCTAGCCTTTGGGAGAATAAAGAACTATTTGACTAACCAATCAGTGTTGAAACCTTTGAAGCTAGGGAAACCACTAATCTTATAAGTGAAAGTATAAGAAAGCTGTATAGGGGTGATGTTAGCTTAAGAGGATGAGACAGGAAGCGAACATGTCATGTACTATCTTAGTAAGAAACTGCTTCCTTACGAGAAGAGACATAAACAGGTAAAGAAGACTTCTCTGACACTGGCATGGGCCACAAAGAAGCTAGGGAACTACTTTTAGTCATATTCAATAGAGTTTGTTTCGAAGCTTATTCTTGTCAAGTACTTGCATGAGGCTCATTCCTTGATCGGAAAGTTAGCAAAATGGTTGATATTATAAAGTTCGATATTAATATGTAAATATGAAAGTGATTAAGGGTCGAGCAGTTTTAGAGTACCTAGCCTAACAACCTCTTGAAGAATAAAAATCTAAGTTTTCTCAGTTCCCAAATGAAGGGTTAGGAGCGATCAGACCTTAGGGATAAGGGGTATACTTTGATGGAGCAGTGAATAAGAAAGGAGTAAGTGTCAGGATAATTTTGATATCACTAAAAGGATAACTTTTTCCTATTACCAAAAGCTTGACTTCAAGGTGACTAATAACATGGTCAAGTATCAAGCTTGCACACTTGGATTGGAACTTTTGATGTTGATGAGGGTCAAGATAGCTGAAGTGTTAGGAGACACATTGTTGGTTATCTCTTAGGTGACTAATTAATGATAATTGAAAAAAGGAGTAGTTGAACCCATATTTAGAGTACTTGAAGAGATTGGCATATAATTTTTAAAGAATCATATTTCTCATTTAACGTGAGAGGAGAATGCAATGGTTGATGCCTTAGTGACTTTAGTTTTTATTTGGGATGGGACATAGGCAATGCTAATGAAGTCGCTCATTACACTTCATAACTGTGACACCATGCCATGTCGACAAAAGAGTGATGCAAGTGTCGATGGAAAATTGTCCTTGGCAATATGATTGCAAAGGTACTTAAAGAGTGGTGAGTACCCCAAAGGGTTTAAAAGGAAGGACAATGATGTGATTTAAAAATCAGAGTCTCAATTTATAGTCTACAATGGTGTGTTGTATAATATAATGCCAGACATGGTCCATTTGAGATGCTTAATGGAAGAAGTAGACAAAGTCATGGAAAAGATGCATGCAAGGACTTGTGACCCCTTTATGAGTGGGAAAATATTGGCAAGGAAAGTGTTAAGAATGGATTATTATTGGGTCACTATGAAGTAGGATTGCATTTAGATGGTTTAAAACTGCCACAAGTGTCTGGGTCATGGCAACCTTAACCATCTATTGCCAACTGAGTTACAACACCTAACTTTAGGTTGGCAATTTTTAGCGTAAAGGATCGATGCGATTGGGGAAATAAGGCCAACCACTATTATGGGTTACATTATGGCAGTAATTGATTATTTATTCAAATGGGTAGAGGATGAGTCTTTCAATAAGTGAGGTGCAAAAGAGATGGTTTGATTCATCGAGAAGAACCTCATCTGTTGTTATGGATACCACATCACATTGTTGCGGATAATGGAGTTCATTTTTATGGTAAGGTCAATGTAATCCTAGAAAAGTACATAGTAGCCCATCATAAGTCATCAACTTACAAACTACAAGTTAATGTGTTAGTTGAGGATAAATAAGATTTCAAAGACATCTTCGCCAAAGATGGTAGGAATCTATAAGGATTGGTCTAAGATGTTGTCCTTTGCATTATAAGGGTACCAAACTATAACATGGATGTCAACAAGAATGATGCTATACCTTTTTATGTATGGGATGGAGGTAAAATTGCTAATTGAAGTAGAGACAAAGTTTATACGAGTATTAATCAAGTTTGAGATTCTTAAGTACTAATGGGTGAGAAGCATATATGAACATTTAGTTTTCCTTGATGAAAAGAGATTGAAGGCTCACTACCACATCTAGTTATACCAGGCTAGGATGGCCTTTGCATATAATAAAAGAGTCTAAGAAAGCACCATAAGATTTAGGGATTTGATGTTAAGGGCGATTAGATTGCAAGCTTAAGATCCTCAAGGAAAGTTCAAGCTGAATTGGAAAGGTCCTTATGTGGTCAAACATATCTATTTAGGAGGTGCACTGAAGTTGTCAGATATGGATGGGATTGAATTCTCTAAGCCAGTAAACCTAGATAGGCTGAAGAAATATTTTATTAAGGAAAATTAGCTCACTAAGTAAAAAACTCATGAGGATGGCTAAGGTAAAAGTTAAGGCATAAATAAAGAAAAAACGAAAATAGGAAAAAATGAGGGAAAATGGGCTTATTAAATAAAAAAACTTTTAAGGGCAATTTTGCAAAAATCAGAGCACATATATATCTATAAAGTAAAAACTGAATGATTGTGATTGACCACTAGGGATACCTATTAGAGGATGGTGAAACATAAGGGTAGTAGAGGAAGAAGCTAGGATGAAGGACAGAGAATCAATAAGACAGAGGCATTGTGTGAGCTAATTAGATGATCTAATGTGCCATTATTGAAAGTAGTGATTGTGCATTTAATTAAAGTGCAATAAGCAAAATGTAAATGGTTTATGCCAAGTGTAATATCTAAAGGAAATACTTTTGCATAATTAAAAGTGAATTTAGTCATACATACCTTTAAACCAAAACTAAATATATAAAAGATTCTTTCCATAAAACATCATTGTTTGTTAATTTTTTGATGGGATGGAAGGATCTTTGTAGCTCTAGAAGTCATGCAACCATGCCATATAGTCAACATCATCCTCAAGGGGGTTTACACCAATGAAAAAGTCATAAATATGGTGGTTAGCCCATATGGCTTTAACCTTATCTAGGAATGTTGGAATAGTGGTTAACGCAACAAAGGAAGGAAAAAAGTCCACTCTATGCTAAAGAGCACTAAACAGGTGTCGTACCCTAGTTGGATTATAGAAGGTACGAAATGTCAAAGCAAAGATGATCATGCAGTCCCCATAAGTCCTTAAAGTAACTAGTGAGAGTTTCCACCACGGGCAATCTAGTAAATGGCAAAATTAGTGATGTGAGACATCCACTCAGTCCACTCATCCTTAGTGCCAATAAGTGTTGTAAAGTAACGATTTAGGTGATGCGGTGGGTAATAGTGTAACAACCATATTCATTTACATAACTCATATCATTCATGTTCAAAATACATATGCATAAAGGTTTTATCCATCCTACACACAATCAAACTTTTATTTGATGTACATATATGTATATGATGCAAGGAGAGAGAGAGTTTGGATTCAGTCGATGACCTGTGGTCCATATGTCTCAATGTAAAACTGAAAGCACCAAAATGTCCAATTCCTATTCTTCAGTATCTGAAAAAAATTTTGCGATTTAGTGAGTCGCGACTCAGTGAATAAAAACAATAATCAAATTCTCATGGCATAATCCATAATCAAATATCATCAAGATACATTGCAAGTATAACAATTAACTATGCAAGTGCAAATGCAATAGCTTT
>CATIWR010541484.1:0-13301 GCA_949677035.1 Omphalea diandra
GAAGTATCATTATGCATTTACTTACTGAGTATGCAAACTCACTCTTTTGTATGAAATCTTATTTCAGGAAGAGTAGACTAAAGATTGCATCCAGTATATTTTTCAAAGTCGTTGTCTAGCAGTGTAATAGAGGTTGGGCCAGTATGCAGTCAGTTAATATTTTAATTTGATTATTCATGTATGTTTTGTTGTAAATAATTATTAAGTGGTGAACAAGAGACATAATGAAAAAAAAATTTTTAATCAAGTCTTTTAAATGACAATGGATAGACTTAAAGAAAAATTTAAATTATTATTAAATGGGGTGTGACATATATAAAATTAACAAGCCCCATTATGGTTGTGGGCTACAAATGGTGCTGCTAAACATTGTATTTTAATGATTTTTTATTAAATTTTAAATATTTTAAATGTAATGTAATTAATTTTTTAAAAAGTATTTCATTCATAAATTTTTATAAGTAAATTAAACTAATTAAATGATAAAATTATAAATTAATTATTAAATAAATTAAATAATCAATTTGGTTTTAAGCAATTTAAATTTTTATTGAGTAAGCTTTGTTTATTTTGTGAAAATATTTTTTAGAAAAAGTATATTTTTATATTTTTTTTTGTTTGGTGCATTTAGAAAAATTGGTCAATAAAAAATAGTTTTATAGTCAAATGGACTAAGTCATTTTTAGACCATTTTCAAAACAGAAAATCATTTTTTTGACTTTGACAAACTCATAAAAAAAATCACATGAATATATGTATTTATTATAATTTGTCATATTTGATTGTCAACACCTTTCATCGATTATCATCAATCAGCGTAATCACTGATAAAAAGTGAAATCCACAAAAAAATTTATTTTTAATGTATATTTTTTTTATATAATTAATAAATAGTATAAATATAAAGATTTATGGTATAAATTTTATTATAATCTTATAAATCAAAAGAAAATTAATATTTTTTATAGTGTGTTTCAAATATTAAAAAATATATTATTCAGAAAATATTTTTTTAAATAAATTATTTTTTATAAAACAAGTGAATTTAAAATGAATGAGTATAATTTAAATAGATATAATAATTATTTATATAAATATTAAATAAATCATAAATAAGTTGTTTTCACTCTACTCTACTCGTACCCACTCCCACCTATACTAATCATTGTCAGTTGCACTTAGAATTGAATGTACGAAATACTTATTTATAACATGGTGCAACTCGCATAACACGGTGCAACTCGCACAAGACCTGACCCGAGAAAGTAACCAGACCTCAAAAGGAACGTGAAAAAAGGGACTGCAGGCCATAACTGTATGATACGTTACATAAAAACATTTTCAAGATCAAATGATTGCTGCTTGTGGCGGAAAAAAGCGGTCACATTGAAACTGTGTCGTTGGAATATTAGGATTCGGTTAGTTTTGGAGTTACTCGATCTCAACCATCCATAGCTCTCCTCAATTATTATTTTTTTTTCCTTAACAATATTGAAAATCTGAGGCACTGTTGGTTTTTATTTGTCAGTTTTCCAATTTTAAATTTTATAAGATTGTATTTCCTAAATAGATAACTAGAAAATTAAAAATCATATTCACATGCTTTGTTTTTTACTTTTTGTTTTATATTTTAAATTATAACATATCTCTCCTCAATTAATTTTTTCCTTAATAATATTGAAAATCTGAGGCGCTGTTTCTTCTTCATTTCTGAGTTTTCTATTCCTATTTTCAATTTCCTAAGTTTTTGTTTCCTAAATAAACAACTAGAAAATTAAAAATCATGTTCACATGCTATATTTTTTTTACTTTTTATTTTTTCTAATTTTTATTATAACATATATCTACTCAATTATTTTGTTTTTCCCTAACAATATTGAAAATCTAAGGCAATGTTTATTTTCAATTTTCAATTTTCTATTTCAATTTTCTAAGATTTTATTTCCTAAATAGACAACTAGAAAAATGAAAATCATGTTCACATGCTTTATTTTTAATTTTTATTTTATAATTTTAATTATAACTAACACACACACTTATATATATATATATATATATATATATATATATATATATATATATATATCACAAAAATTGAAATAAAATATCACAAAAATTGAGTGCTAATTACAATAAAATTATTTAATCTAACATTGAAAATAAATATAAATTTAACAAAGTTGCAAAGATTTTTGAAACATATCAACTCAAGGCATCAAATTTATGACATAACATCAATGATCTTAGGCTTGCAAACGATATTTTTCTAAAAAATATTTTCTTTATTTTTTGATATTTATAGCTCATAGAAAAATTTTAAAATTAATTTATATTTTGTGATATTTTTCATTTCATTTTCATTTCTTAATAAATTCAAATATATTATTTAATATATTTATATTTGCATTTATTTTTCTTAATTGAATGATACATGTTATTTCATTAAAAGAAATAGTAAAGTCTTATTGTTTTATCTAATATTCTTAAAACTAGATTAGTTAGTGAACTGATTAGCGGATCGATTTTGATTCAATTAGTTTTATTATCGAACCAATTTGATTAATTATTTCAATAATAAATAAAATTTTAAAAAATACTATTAAAATATCTATAAAAATATAAAAATATATTATATTAATTAAAAATAAAAAATCTTGTTGAAAGTTGATTCAAAATTAATCAAATTGATCATTGATTCGATTTCTAATTTAATCAGCCTAACTGATTGTCTGATCCGGCTTTTAAAATATTAGTTTTATTTGAACAATAGACTTTCAACTAATTGCATAGATGAGAAATTACTAAATTACTAATAATTATATAATAACTATATTCTTAATTTTGGAAATAGATAAATGGTTAGAAACAAAACTTGCCAATTAAAATTGCTTAAAAAAAATATACATGTTGGACAGGATATATTATTTTTTTTTAGGATATACTAATTACTATTATGAAAAGAACTGTAACTAAATAAAAATAGTAAATTTAAAGTTTATCTCCTCTCATGACATCACATTATTGTAATGTATCACGAATTGTGTGAATTTTAACCATCTCACAATGCAAAATAAATAAATAAAGATTAAAAATCTCCATATATCCTTACTGTTTAAGAATTTTGATGTGATTAAAAAAAAAGAATTTCTGTTTTAACTTTTACCTGTTTGGCATACAAATCCAGAAGAGAGTAAATCCATGGTGAATTAACAGCAGACAATCCAAATCTCAACTTCTTTTAAGAAGGATTGAGAATAAAAAAAATTGGAGCCCAAGCTCTTTGACGTTGATGGTGTGAAAGTTGCTTTATACTTGTGTTGTGCTAGTAGTAATCCACAACAACATTCACTTTCCAGTTTTTATGATGAATCCTACCTTTGACCAACGAATTGGAATTGGAATGACAAAAGTTTAGGCCAATCATGTGTGTGACGTTAGAAAGTGAATTCCTACTAAAAAGAATGAGAGAATATATAACAAAGAGATTATAAATATATCAGCAGCCATGATAAGTTGCCATCAAGCTTTCAAATTCTCCTTCTCATCATCAAACCTTTCCTATCATCAATTACTTTCACCTTTAGCCTATTTCAGACTTCCACTAAAATTATTGCCCATTGTAAATAAATAAATAAACTAATATATAATACAAACAGTTAAAATATTTTTAAATTAATTATATATTAATTAACGCAACTCTCATCTTGATTTATGCATATTTTTCATTTTGAATCAACTTTGAATGAATAATGAATGAACAAATTTTTTAAACTAAACTAACTCTTGAGGTTAAGTAATCAAATCGTAATTTGCTTCTCGATCATAAAAAAATAATTTTATTATTTAATTTTTTGTGTCAATATATTTTATAATTACTTACCTAATGTTTGATGTGAAATAAAAATCCACTGCACTGTACTTATCCACGTTTTTTTCAAATTACATTGATCTATTAGCAGAAAAAGGAAAAGAAAAGAAAAAACTAAACTAAACTAAACTAAATAGTGCTACATTATCATTTCAATGATCCTTTTTGACTAAGTAGTTAGTGTATTTCACTTTCCAATCTCAATCTCCTTTTCACAATAAGTTTGGTCCCATATCATATTAGCAAAGAAAATAAATATGGACCCATTAATTGACAAAGAACCGAATGGGATTTTAAGAAAAAAATTAGGATTATTAATTAACATCATTAGAAAATACAAATTAAGAAGCATGACTTGTAGTAGTATGATAATATGTCTTAGTAGCTTAGCTATGCATCATTTATCATTAGTTATCTTTCACGCTATTATTATTACTATTATTTTCTTTGGATTGAGCTTAAGAAACGTTTTCAATTACTAATGCTTATTGGATACCTTTCATTAGGTGTATTATACCTATATAAACATGTTAGATTAATCATATAGAATGTCATAAATTAATTGATTAAAAGGAAAAAAAAATTTAATGCACATCATAACTTTAATATGACAGGGTGTTGTATTATTTCTCGCATGATGGTAATTATTAGTTTAATAACGAATTAGTACAAATTCGTATAGCATAGTTTGAAAATTATAGTTATATGTTATTTGAATATGTATAATCACTCGTGTTTTAACATTAGTGCGACCTTTTTATTTAGAAAATTAGTTTCTTTATTTGATACATTATTATTGGTGAAAATAGTATTAGATTGTTCAAAAATAGTCTAAATGGAAATTGAATTCTTATTTAATGGTTTAGAGCTATCATGCTACAAGTCATTAAGCTGCTCATGCTATAGAAGTGACGTCTGCGGCTAATTATTAATTGTTCTCTCTCTGTTAATCATTTATGTATGTTCTTCTCATTAATCACTTATGTAAGTCAATTTTTTTTAACAAAATACGCTAATTAGTTGGTGAACAGATAATTTCAGTGACTTCATCCAGTAATTAAAAAAGTTTAAGATTTTTCCAGTAGAAAGATGGAGCAGACTCAAGAGAGGCTAATGAGGAATGGCATTGTCATAGTTCATATTTCCTTCAGCCTTTTTAGTAAAAGAAACATGATCAGAGCAAAAGTTAAGAAAGGCATAATAATATGAACCAAAACGTAATCTTTTTGTGGTGGGTACTCACTCATCTCTACCCTTTGATGCAGCCCTTGGACCCACCATACATATACTTTGATCATAAATCAATGCCTTTATATTTATATGGTGGTGATGATGATGATGACGTGATGTGTGCAAATGATTTGGCGTGTAGATTGGTGTGGTTTGGTTTGTACTGGCAACTCCCTCTCCATTCTTCCCCCATGCCCATCTCCTTTACCATATAGTTTGTCCTACCATAATGTCATTGACCAAATTGCATGCGAAATCAAAATGCATCAAGAGGATAATTTGGTTATATGATTGTTAAACTTCATGTTTGTTCTTAATTTGGTAGCTTGAAAGTTAAAACAAAGCAAATGATTGTCTCTTTTCTGGTATATTTGCATACACCAGAAAAAAAAAATGTCCAACTCCTAATGAATTAGTCATTAGCTAGTGCTTTAATTTAGTGTTAAAATAAAATTTTCTGATGATAATGAACGTTATTAGTTAGATGTTATGAATATAAAAAAAATTTTCTTGATAGCTGGCACTAAAAGTTAAGGATTTAGTGAAGATTAAAAAGGATAAAAACATAGGTCTAATACTATTTAAAATTCAAATTTCTTTCAATTTTTCATAATTATATCTAAAGCTTTAGAAATAGTAATTGTATCCTAATTTAACTTATTTCCAGTTCTATCCACAATTCAGATTAGTTTTTTTACAGACAGTGGGCTGAGGCCAAAAAGATTTCATTTTTATTTTGAGAAAGTTTAGTTACAACCTCTTTTTGTTTTTTTTTTCTCGCACTACTTTTCCTTTTATAACTTCTTTTTATTTAAAATTTTCTTTTCATAGCATTTTTTTTCCTTTTTTAGCCTTTCAATTTTTACAACTTTTTTTTTTCAATCATAAAAAGTTTTTACAATTTATTTTCAATTGCACAACCTCTTTGCACCTTAAAATTCTAAAGACTCATTTAGGTTGAAAGATTAAAATTTATAAATCTTGAAATTTATGAAATTAAGAAATCTAGATTTTTAATAAATTTTTTATTTCATAATTTTTAAAATTGTAACTTGTTATACATATAAAATTTACTTCTATATATCAAATTTGTCATCTACAAAAATGTATTTTTTAAATTTTAAAATTGTCTTTTAATTCTATAAATTTTATATGTATAACAAGTAAGTTATAAATTTAAAATTTAAATTTATTAAAAATCTAAATTTCTTAATTTTATGAATTTTAAAATTTTAATTTTTCAATTTAAATAAGACTTTAGAATTTTAAAACAAAAAATGACTATATAATTAAAGGAATTGTAAAAACTTTTTATAATTGAAAAAAAAGAATTGCAGAAATTATAAAAGTAAAACAGAAAAAAAAAAAGTTGTAAAAAGAAAAGTCTTAATAAAAAAATATTATAAAAAGAAATTGAGTGCTGAGAAAAGATTAGGGGCCGTAGAGAAAATGTCCCTTTCATTCTCTACCCTAGTGCCTCTCGGCCCAGGGAGCTCATAATTTAAATTAAGTTGATTTACTTATTTTTAAAAAAGTTAAACTTTTTCTTTTAAAATGATTTTTTTAAACAACAGAGTACCACCCATAATGCAAAAAAAAATAAAAATAAAATATGTGAGTTTCCACATTAATAATTATTGCAAGCTAATTAATCTAATTTTAATTTTGAGTAGAATTACAGTTAAATATGCCAAATTAATGTATATTTACCTTTTTTAAAAAACTTTAGATATAATATAATTACAAAAACTCTTAAAAATTTAAATTTTTAAGAACATTACACATATAATTATTGCTTCGGGTCTTGGTGATTTCTTGTGTATAGAAGACTCTTGGATTACAGAAATCTTTTTGCCAAGATTTAGAGGTTATGATAGGCATGTAAATCTCCAATTAGAAGCGCTCAAATTGTTTGAATGGAGACAGGCATTAATGGGATAATGTGATGCACATTAGCACTCAACTCTTGTAAACATGCTCATAAAACGTGATTCAGGAGACACAATTGATATGATTATGAATGTGGATAATCATTTACCAATAGTACAATTTAATTGATCCAGTCAAGCAGAACAATCCTTATATGGATGATAGAAATACCCAACTCAATTCAAGTTTAATTAAATTAATTGGATCGATTATATGATTTTTTTTTTTTGCCATTTAACATGATTTTAAATTACATTTTCTAAATCTTTTTTTTATAACTCTATCCAGTATTATTTTGAATATTTTTCCTTTTTATATATGACTGTGACTTAAAAATTAAAACTTTAACGCAAATGGAGTTTATAAATTAGATATAATTTAAGAAAATAATTTGTTAAGCAAATTGGTATAAGTTGAATGATTCAATAAAGCTTTTATATATATATATATACACACACACACACAAACACACATACATATTTAGTGATTAATGTGCATCTTTTCTAAACTATTGATCCAGGTTCCATTCTTCTATTGTCGTTGTAACTATTGCAAAAATTAAAAAAAAATCCTTTTGAAATTATCCAATAAAATGTATTAATCTGTGTAAGAATGATAGGTATAATTTAAGAAAATAACTTGGTTGGCAGACTAAGGTGATGCAAACATAACAAAATTATGCATCTTTTACTTAAATGCATCAATAAGGTATGAGGCTATGACACAATTATTGATTTTTATGATTAATTTATGAAGAGTGAACTGAAACAGTTCAATAGTGGAACTTGCAACTGTAATAGTTGATTGTTTGTTTATTTTTTTAAGCATTAGAAAATAGACATTATATATCAATAAAATTTTAAATTTGACATTAATTTTTAAATAATTTGTCTTATTTTGCATGCAAAACCTGAATCTCGAAAAAGCCCAAATCTGTAGGCCTAACAGAAAATTTTCTTTTGATGGGCTTCCTCACCGTACCAGCACGGAAAATAAACGACCATTTTGTTTTCCGTATACGACAGGTCGTTAGATGACCTCATGTCATGTATTTTTCCCTTCTGAAAAAAATGAGGGATCCTTTCAACTCCGTTTAACGTTCCCTTCTCACTCACCATTCGCCGGCATACTCCTCCACGTTGTCCTTCCATTGGCGATAGATATCCATAACTCTGAACGCCGCCCCCCGTGCTGATGCAGGTGTGAGCAAATGGGCGGTTCGATCTGTTCGATTTGATTTTTTACAAAATTTTAATAAACTGAATTTTTTTATACCGAATCAAAATTTTTGAAAAAATCGAATTAACTGAACTGATTAAACCAAGATTTATGTGTTTATAAAGTGAACCAAACCGATCTTATAAAAGTTCAATTTGGTTTGTGTCAATTAAATTACATGTTTTAAATTTGGTTTGATTCAAATTGGTTTGATTTATTTATTACTTCGGTTAATTCGATTTTTTTCAGTTTTCTATCTAAAAAACCAAATCGAAAACTGAAAATTGAATTTTTTAAAAAATTATAACCAAATAAACCGATTTTATTAAAAGATCAAATCGAATAGAACCAGCTCGATTAGGTCTATTTTTTTGGTTCGGTCCGATTTTTGCTCACCCCCTATGCTGATGTGTTTCCAATCTCTTTATTTTCACCAAAAATATAGAGATAGAAATAAGCAGGTATGATTTTAAGCTTCCAATTTCTATAAAGCTCGAATCTTTTTCATGATTGCTCTTTTTCATGTCGTGTACTTTGCTTCAATACCCATATCTTATCTTTGTCTTTTTCCAACTATTTTAGCTACTCAAATAATCTTCATTGCAACGGTGTGAAAAATGAGACTTCTTTTTGTCCTTGTATGATTTTCATTTTTTTTTTATAATGGAGCTGATAATTTAGAGATGTAAGTTGTTCCCCATTAGTAATTTGAATCATTTACCATATAGTTTATGGATATGTTATTATATGGAGATAGAGGTTTTGTGTACTAGTGCAAGTTTACTTGCATTGATGAGTTTGGTATATTGCCACTACATTCAATGCCTTTTAATGATAGACCAATTCATTTAATATAAATGTAGTGATCATAAATTCCCTTGTTGAATGACTTTTAGGTATATTAATTACAGTTAACTTGGATGAAATGTTCTTTATATCATGTGTATCTTTTAGGCAACGACTTGAAAATGCATAATTTGCTCATGGACTTGGTTAGAATTATATTTAGTAAAAGGGTGCTTAGTGCTTGTTTGCCTAATTTGATTTTTGATTACCAGATCTGACTCATGCCAATTATTATCAATCTTTGATTATTAATTTTTTCGCAGAATCATTCTGTCGATGATCAATCTATTACACTTTTGTGTGTTGACCTTCATTGAGAAGAGAGATCCATCATCGTCTCAATTCTCTTTGAAGCAAAAGGTTTGATTTTAATCTCTTTTTGGATATCTCTAATTAGTTATTTAGTTACAATGTAGGTCCAAATGATCTTAACTACTAGTAATTCGGGGATGCTGGTTGCCAGACTAAAAACCATATTGAACAACTGTTTGACTGATTATCAGGCGAAACAAATCTATGCACAGATAGTAGTCAATAGTTTTAATAAACTTGAGCCTCTCTTGGTTCGCTAACTTTTTCTCTCTGCTTGTAGTTACTCTAAAAGTATTGCTCAATATGTCCAGAATATCCTTTACCACATGCGAATTGCAGATGCCTTCTCATGAGTGTGCACAGTTAGATATTTCTCTCAGCAAAGCTATTTCAAGGAAGCCTTATCTCTCCATGTTCAAATACTAGACGAGGACTTTGTCTAAGCACATTTGTGATATCATTTGTTTTAAGGGCATGCGCTAGGATTGAATATAAGATGGGAGGAATGTTTGTTCATGCTCAAAGTTATAAATATGGATTTTGTGGTTATCTTTATGTGAAAACAACCCTAGTGGACTTATATTCAAAACTCGATGATATGAACACTGTAGAAAAGGTTTTTGATGAGATGGTGGAGAAAAATATGGTTTCATGGAATTCGATTTTGTTTGGTTATCTGAAATCTGGGAGTTTAGCAGATGCTTAGAGGGTGTTTGACTAGATCCCAAGTAAAGAAGTTGTTTCCTGGAATTAAATGGTATTTGGATATGCAAGTATTGGAGATATGGATTGGGCTTTTCTTTTGTTTCAACAAATGAAAATTATGCCTTTTGGAATACAATTGTTAGTGGGTATGCAGATTGTAGGAATATGGAATCTGTAATAAGGCTTTTTGATGCAATGCCCCTAAGAAATAAAATTTCATGGATTATAATGATTTCTGGGTACAAACTGTGAAAATGTTGATTCTGCTTGGGAACTATTTAATAAGATGGCTGAGAGAGATCTACTTTCATTTAATGCCATGATATCTTGCTTTGCTCAAAATAACCGGCCAAAAGAGGTTGTTCAGTTGTTCAATGAAATGGTTAAAGTTGATGTAGATGTTCAACCAGACGAGATGAATTTGGCAAGTGTAGTGTCAGCTTGTTCATAATTGGGTGACATAAGGTTTGGTTTGTGGATTGAGTTGTAGATGAATAGTGTTGGAATGGAATTTGATGATCATTTGGTCACTGTTTAATTGACCTTCATTCCAAGTGTGGGAGTATTGATAAAGCGTATGAGTTATTTCATGGTCTGAAGAAAAAAGAAGTGGTTGCTTATAGTTTAATGATACTGGGATGTGGCATAAATGGAAAGGTTAATGATGTGATTACATTGTTTGTAGTAACAAGGGATGCCAAAATTCAGCCAAATTTAGTCACATTTACTGGATTGTTAACTACATTTAACCATGTTGGTTTTGTTGAAGAGGGTTACCAATGCTTTAGCTCCATGAAGGACCATCAACTTGTGCCTTTACTTGATCATTGTGCATTCATGGTTGATCTTTTAGGGAGGGTGGGAAGATTACAAGCGGCATATGATCTTATAAAGAGTATGCAGCCTCGTGCTGAGGTTTGGGGAGCTCTGCTTCTTGCCTGTGAAGTGCATAGTAATGTTGAGTTTAAAGAAATTGCAGCTCCGCATTGCTTTGAGTTGGAACCTACTACAGTTGGTTATTATTCTCTACTAGAAGGTGTAATATGCTAGGAAGCTGAGAAAGGTAATGGAAGTGAAGAAATTGGCCAAAATACCAGGGTGTAATCGAACAAAATCAATTTAATACTTTCAAATTTGGATGATCAGGTGCTATCCAAGAGCTTGGACAAGATGGACTTCAACCTAATTTAGCTTATTAAACTTGCATAAACCTGAGTTTGGGTTGGCATGTTTTTTCGGCCATGCAATATATAATTAATATATTTAACAAATTATATATAAATAGTGCATGATATGATATATTTTTAAACTATATATTATATATATAATTAGGTTATATATTGTATATTTGGTTATACTACATATAATTCTAACAATAACTAGATAGTATATTATATATTCACAATACATGATTTACTTATAACGTAATATTATTATAATTCATGTTAATATTATAATTAATATTAATATTATATATATAATATAATTATATAATTTGATAATTTATAATTTATATATATATCATTTCAATAAATATATTATTCATAAAATATTTAATGTCTATATCAACACTAGTAACAGTTTAATTCCTTGGTTCAATTCAGTATGCTAAGAACCTTGATTACCCCTAATTAATTCACTCTTATTTCTAATTTATTAACTTGAATTATTAATGAAGATATTTTGGGTTGTTTACCTCAAACCTAATGGACTACTGAAAGTTTAATGGAGTTGAAGTTAGGTTATGATTCTATTATTTCCACCATCCATGCTAATAGCATCATTCTTACACACTTAGAGTTACAAAATTTAACTAACACGGGATTGCTTTTGCCTTAAATTAGTCACATGTAAATCGACTATCTGCTACAGAGGATTTCTTTTTTAAAGATTGCATATTTCATAACACATGATATTGTATGCACCAATAAGTTTAAAGATATTCTTGTTTAAGAATTGTGAGTTCAAGAGATATGATGGTACTAAGGCTCTGAATACTGCTATTGTCATAAGGGTATAAAGATTATAAAGTTTGAATATAAAGAATTCTATAAAAAATCTTCAACTTTGATGATAATTCACATTCAAACTATAAAGCTAGACCTTGTAATTGATGTTACAACTGCTATGATGGTTCATAATTTCCTTGGCCAAATCGCACTCAAAGTGATAACCTTAATAGGTTTTGTCTATGTTTTGAAGATAAACAATTTGTGTTTGATATAATTGTGTTCTTATTTGTAAGTTATTTTGATGAAACCATCTTTTTCCATTTAAATTTTATATATTTGGGCTCTTTTACTATCAATCTATTGTCGATGTTAGCCAGTGAAGCTATCAAGGGTTTGAGACATATATTGAATAATGCTATTAAGATAGACTCAATAATCTTTTAATTGGTGAGTGTCTTTTAGATTTATAAATCTTTATGATGCATAAGTCTGTAAATTAGAAAATATGTAATTGTATTAATTGGTGAGTGTTTTTTTTTTTACTATAAATATTTATCATGCATATGCTAGTAAAAAAAATTGTAGTTGTACAATCATAACCTAAGTTCAAGTCCACTAAACTCTAAGAGGGGTGTATCAGATTAGAAGAATTAAAGACTTTTATGAAATTTCAAAATTAGGACCAAAAAAATCAATTCGATTTAATTTGGTTATTCAATTCTAATTTGTCTAATTCGATTCAATTCAATTTAGTCTTAGTTTTAAATTAAAAAAAATAAGATTTTCATACTCAAATAAATTCAAATCTCTCTCATAAAAATTTTATATGAATATATTATCTCTAAAAATCAAATTGATGCAATATATTAAATTGAGATCAATATATCAATAATATATTGTAAATTATATATAAGTAGTGCATGATATAATATATTGTTAAACTATATATTATGTATATATAATTAGGTTATATATTGTATATTTGGTTATACTACATATAATTATAGTAATAATTAGATAGTATATTATATATTTACAAATACATGATTTACTTATAATGTAATATTATTATAATTAATGTTAATATTATACATATAATATATTTATATGATTTGATAATTTATAATTTATATATATCATTTGAATAAATATATTAATTATAAAATATTTAATGCTTATATATATATATATATATATATATATATATATATATATATATATATATATATATATATATATAT
>CATIWR010541533.1:0-39860 GCA_949677035.1 Omphalea diandra
ATATATTGGTCTGTCTTTCAATTTCTTTGAGATGCCATTGGTTTTTTCCTGAATCAAGTCTGAACTTGTAGGTTGGGCATAATTTACCTGTACTCGCCATGAAAAATTTTCAAATGAATTTCTTTTGCATTATCTTTCCCACAGTTAATATGCAGGAATTCCAAAACTTTTCTAATGATTGAGTACAAGATTACTTTTTGATCACTTTGTAGCCCAAGCCATAACCCTTGCATTTGTTATGCTGAGAGAAATGAGAGCTCATCTTGTAAGCATTATTGCTAAAAACTGTGAAAGCACAACGGAAAGCCAGTGATACAAAGTTGTGTCAAGTCCAAAATGTTTAAAGCTACTAAATTACTAAGTGGTTGCTTAAATTCTTTCCTTAATGTTACAATTATTTTAGTATCCAACCAAAGTAAATAAAATTACATACAAAGGGCATGTTTCATATTAGAGTGAAATGAAAATATAAGGGAATAATTTTTTTATTCATTGTTCCATCACATTAATCTTATGACATTTCATTATGCTCTACCATAGTGTGTTGAATGTGCTCTATTGATTTTTGAAATTATAGATTATGCAAGGGAAAAGGTCTGTTATAGCATCCCCAGCATATGATTTGAGGTGCTGTTCTGCATCAAGAATGTAGTTGGAATAGAGGCTTATTCAATAGGTTAATTGTTGATCGATGCTTCAGTTTATTTAGGTTACTAAACTTTACACAAAAAAACTGTTTGTAATCGGGAACTACATTTCCACACCCAGACACACGTGTGCTCACACAAACATGTTGACACCACTACTCACCCATCTATTTTATGCATTATTCCTGGTGCTCGTGAGAGATCCATATTGCATAGAACATGGATGGTTGGTGCTCAAATGAACAGAGCAAGATAGTGATCTTACTGCATGAAAAGAATATCGGTCTCCCACATACGATCCTGACTATGGATGCCAATGCTGATGTGTAGAGCATAAAGCCTCTTGACAACTTGAACTGTTGTTTTCTGAATTCCTTCCTTTGGTAAAATACTGAGATGAACCTTTTAGTGTCTTGGCTACCAAGATTGGTAGGGGGAAACAGAAGACCAATGCTAGATTTGTCAGAAAAGTTTACAAGAAGCATGCATATATTCTGAGACACAGAAACATGTTTCTTACAGAAAAATTCCAAGAGAGACTCATCCATGCTGCTTCTTTTAGCTGCACACAAATTATGATTTTGGCTAAAGGATTTAGGTTTCCTGGATCTTCTTTGCATAAAATTTATGGCAATAATAAAAAAGAATAAACAAAAAAAGAAACTCTTCAAATCTGAGCAAATGTACGAGTTGGTTTCTATACTTCCCTTTTTTTTTAAATTCTCAAACTTTCTTGTCGACTTTCAAATTATATCCCACCATTATAGCTTGGATGAAATGATAGCATTTGAATGGGAAAAGAAAGAGTACCAACGTGCCAACCAAATAAAAAAAAAAATAACAAAAAGAAAAATTATTCAGCAACCAGTTCCAAGTGGTAAAACAAGTGCCATGCAGCTTGCTTTTATGTTTCCATGGTTGAGCCTTCTCTTCTTACCCTATGAGCATATTTAGTATATTAAGAAATGTAAAAAAACGAAAAAGTTTATTTTTATTTTTAAGATGTTAATTTACTTCAAAAATTTAAAATATCTTGTTATTTTTTCTATTATATGGATATATTAAATAAAAATATTAAAATCCTATAATATGATTTCATTTCTTTATTTCTTATTATAGCGAAATATATATGTTCACTACTCGTTAGAGGCGGATCCGTGCCCTTCCTTTGTTAACCCTCTTTTCATGGATCAAAGGTTGGAGAGTTTGATGAAAGTGTTGGCAATGGCGGGGCAGTGATGCCATGTGGAGAGTTTGGCGAAAGTATTAGCAATGGTGGGGGAGAGACACCATGTGCACATAGGGGTGTAAGTTTCGCGGTATCTAAATGGCATATTGCCAAAACCGCACCCTCAATACCGATACTGAAAATTTTCGGTATTAAAATTTTAATTTTGATAGTATCGGTATCGATTTTTTGAAAATTTTAAACGATATATCGTCTTTATACCGTTTAGTAATAAAAATGTGTTTATTTGGATGAAATTTGTTTTTATTTTTTTTGGAATTGAAATTTATTTATTTGGATGAATGTATTTGTTGTATTAACAAAAATGTGTTTGTGATATTATGTTGTGACTTGAATTATGATGTTTTATTTATTGTTTGTATTGATTTAAAAATTATTATTTCTATTGATTTTAAAATATATTATAATTTCGGCATCGGTGTCGGATACCGCCAATACTGCATTATATTAATGGTATCAGTTTTTACGGTTTTTATCTTTAACGGTATCAGTATTGATATTATATTTTTATGGTATCGATAATATGCAGTATTATAGGCGGTTTCGATAGTCGCAGTATATCGATTACACCCCTATGTGCATTGTTAACTTTGTAGAGATTCTTTTTTGGTACACTAGAAATCATTAAAAGGGGCCTCCTTCATTAATAGGTACGAATGCAGGATCTCAGTCATCAATATATGAGATCAATTGTAACTTGTAAAATTTTTCTACTCCAAAGGAGCAAGCTTAAATAATAATAATAATTTTGTTAATTAGAGTTCGAATTTGCAATTCTGTCCTTCATACGAGTACTGATGCTCTATTTGATCTCATCCTTTATTTGAGGATTTTCCTTATTACTGCCCTTAGTTCTAATTTCTAAGTTCATAGAAGGCAAGAAGAAAGAAAGGGGCTTAACACAGCCTTCAAATTTTATTATACCAATGACACCAAACTAGAGTTTATTACATTACCTATGTTGCAAGTTTTATTTATTACATAATAAACAGAAGCACAAACTATAGCAGTTCTGCCAGACTCATCTACTATGTTTGGAGGTCATTGTCCAGCCATTAGCAGCTATTTAAAACAGAGCAGATCATAATACCTAAGAAAAGAAACCTCACCACTACCACTTAATTTTTCTTGCAACGAACCCGCCCTAAACCAGATTATCGGCTCCATAAAACCAAGCAAAGCTTGCTCGCTACTTGCAGCAATGGTACATGTGGTACTTTTTCATCTTCCGATCACATATTGCATTTATCATCATCTCATCCAAGACATCTGAAACCTTCGCTGGGAGGACAAGGTGGCTGCGATGATGTTCTTGCACCTGAATTTGCTGTTCAACATGCATGTTGAACTCTAGCAGAAAATAATCACTGGTAGCACCATTTAATTTTTGGGACTGGACCAGCCAAATGCCCCTTTTATCCACACCAAATCAATAGTACGTGTGCCCTGTGCACGTCCTTTCTCGAGCGGCGCCAGAATCGTCTGCTTTGAGAACTTCCACTCTTTCTTGATGTATCTTATCACACCTCTGATTTGATAACCGAAGAGTGTCGAACAGTGTACCAAGGCATATGAGATTGCAGCGACAAGAACTTATGCTCGTCTAGCTTGTCCAGGACTGGACGTTCCCTTTGGTTTGCAGTTCTTGGTACAGTTTAGCAAGTGCTTTAATGTCTACATCCCAGACATGATCAAGGCTAGTTATGAGCAGCAATACTTTTGCATCCTTTAGCACATCAATATTGACCTGTATTTTATTAACAAAAGAATAATTTTCTCAGATATGGCATCTAATTAAACATCTAAACATTTAAGGACGGATTCAGAGAACAAACCTCTTGCTTGGTTCTTCCACCAAGAAGAAGCGGCTTCCCTCGCTCGACAAGAAAGGAGGCCCGGAGGATTGCCATACTGTCTTGGGCAATGTTGAAAGTGTTGATGAGCAAGCTGTAAGCCTCTGAAATACCCCACGGTCATCTTTGTTCAGACAATTGCTACAAACTAATTAAGGACAGGGATATCTAATCACTCAGTTCTAACATGAATTAGACTTGTATGTAGAATTAGAGTTAAGTGGAGCAAAAATTAAAAGAAAGAAATATTCATACATTATATATTAAACAAAATTTATCATGGAGGTAATTTTTTTTTCGAAAACAAAACAAAACAAAAATTCAGAATGTAAATTTGTATATATTCAATGCACTACATTCTATATTATCTTCTTTTTATTTTTCCGCCATGATAATATTATATTTTAAAACATATCACATGTCACCATAATAAAAAGAAAACAAAAAGAAAGTAATATAAAAAAAATTTGGCACTCCTCTTCTTTACAAAATTATCTATTGAAATTCTAAAAAAAATCTTTAAAAAGTCTTGAATTTAAATTTGAATCATTAAATCTAATAAATATATTGTAGGATCATAAATAAAAGGACCTTAAAATAAGCGCATAAATAAAAAGGAAAAAAAATCAGAATCTAACAAAATATATAGCCAGAGATTAAAAAAGTAGCATAAATTTTGAAAGAGACACACAGATTAAAAAAAATTAGAAAATAATAATATATTAATTTAATTATTTCAATATTAAAGTATTTAAAAGATACTTGGTGAAATAAAATTAAAGTATTTCAAAATGATATTTTTGATGGAATGAACAAAAGTTATATAAAAATGTTTTTTCTAATAACAAAAGTTAAAATTTTTATTAGGATCAAATAAAGAAAATAAGATGATGATACTAAAAATACATACTCTTCACCCAACATGAATATGATTTTCAATAAAATCTCGTATAAGTATAGTTTCTTAAAAGTCTGCTTTTTTTCTTTTTTTTTTTCCCTTACCTCAGTTTTGTTAAAGTGAAACCTCTTTCACCTTTTTCTCCCTAGTTTTGATGATTAGTCTTTAAAGTTTATTTTTTTTAAGTTGATTACGATTATTCTTTAAAATTATGGTTCAATTTTTTTTATTAATTTAGTTATAACTCAAAAATATATGGTTTAATTTTAATAGGTCATACCAATCCAGTTTAATCAAAATTTTACTTGATTTTTTCAAATAAGTTTATGGCCGGTAATTGAATTTCTCATTTTAATAATGCAATTTGATAATAAAGGGATAGACAAACTTTCAATTTCAGAAGATAGGGGCCTCAAATAATTATTCTACTGAGTAATAATGACAAAGGGCTTACCAATTTGTTGTTAGTAAATATGAAATTGCTTTTTCCCTGATTGATTGCCTATTGCTGATTCTGGACGTGGATTGCGAAATCTCCATTGCCATTGTTGCTATGTTATTCCTGAAATCACAGTGAATGGATTCCTATCATACACAGAAATAAAAAAAAAATGGACTAAGCAAACAACTAAGCAAAGTCAAGACTTATTTTTCAACCCAACTAGGGCAGGCAACATGCAAGCCGCAGCTCACAACACTATGGATAGTCCAACACACATCTCTGATGATATCAGTCATGGCAGTCGAGAATGACGGTTTGTTCCTGAGATGTTAAGCCATTGAACTTCAAAACAGGTTTATGCCACATGAGAATGAATTATTGATCCACCAAATTAAATGAAAATGCAAGGGACAAAAACTGACATCCATGAACGATTCTCCATCAGAAGAAACGTATGGTCGACTAATTATAACATCCAAATCGGTCAAAACTTGAATCAACTCTAACAAACTACCTCCCTTATTTGCACTGTCACCCTACAAACTATCACACAGAAACAATAATGAATCAATTTTTTAGCAACCTCATGAATTTTTAAGGAACAATATAATATACCCATGTGGCTGAAACCTTCAAACTGCATTTTACCTCAAGAAATGGAAATTTCAAGAATAACTCACTTGAATTCAACACAAACGAAGGCAAAAAATGAAACTTAATTAACCTAAAAGAGAAAGAAAAGAAAAATAATACCTTGGAGGATTTCTAATTACTCCATATCATCATCCATTTTTAGGGAAGGAAACCAGCAATCCAATTAAAAAAAAAAAAAACAAAAGATTTGAAAGTAAAGAAAGACGATTAGAGCTGCCTTAAATAGGGTTAAGCTTTGTTTCTTGCTTCGCACTTCCTTTTTGTGAGTTTTACTTTGATTATTTTGGGATTAATTTCATCCATCATCCCTCGACTTATACTTAATATCATAAAGCTCTTAAATAGAGAGTTATAATGCAAAAAATTCTTTTAAGTATGAATCAGACCCAAATTTTTTTTTTCCAGCTTTGAAATTGCTAGAAAACACACGTGGATGTAATATTAATATTTTATAATTAAAAAAGGCCAAATGGCAATTTAAATTTTTACGTATTAGTATGATTCAGGCTCAAGTTTTAAAAATTGTCAAAACATGTCAAAACAATGAAATTAAATGCAATGTGAGTCTAGTCCAAATATTTGTGTGTCACTTCTCGTAAAATTTGTATAAAAAAATTATGAAATTTGATTGATATCTCTTTTATGTTTATATATTTCACAAATTTAGTCTATTACACTATTATTTATTTTGATCAAAACACATGTCACATAGTTTTGGATTTAAATTAGTATTAGCCTTGGGAAAAAAAAAAAAAAAAGCCAAAATGCCATATATGCCATAAAATTATTCCACTTCTATGCTCTTACCCTATGTTTGGTGCAAGAGAAATTAATCAAGAGAAACGAAGAGAAAAAAATTTAATTTCTTCTCTCTTGTTTAGATCTCTTATTTGTATAAGAAAAATTCAAATTTATTAAATATAAATTTACTTTTCTAACTCATTGAAAGGGATAATATATAAAGACAGACTAAGGGTATTTTAGTAATTTTAAGGGTATTTTAGTAATTTAATATATCACGTATTTTTTAACCTCTTATTTCTCTCCAAAATGGAGAGAAATTTTTATTAATCAAATTTCTTTTCAATTCTCTCTATTTCTTTTCTTTTTTCTTTTTCCATTATTTGCAAACAAAACAAGAAAATAATTCTAATTTTTAATTCTTTTCTTTTCTCCTTACTTATCTCCAACCAAACAAAGAGTTATTGCTATCCTCAAACCTCAACATGCTACAAAAATCTGTCAAAATAGCGATGAGATTTTTCTATAGCTAAATAGCGATAGATTTCTGAAGGAATTTCAAAATCAGCGATGAATTAGAAATCCGTCACTAAATTCGTTGGCAAAACAGACACCAAGTTGGACCTAGTTTGGTGCCGATAACTTAACAAAATTAGCAATGAAATTCGGTTGTAAGCTAGCGACGACATAAAGCCATTGCTACCCTAGTGATTTAATTTTTTGTTGCTAAGTTTAGCGACAAACAATTTTTAGCAACGAAAAATTTCGTCGCTAGTCAAAGTTTTCAGTTGCTATTTAGTTATAATATCAATATAATATAATTTTATTAATAATGTTAAATTATATATAAATAATTTTGAATATAGAATAGAATATATTAATAACATTAGATATAATATAATAAAGTAATAATATTAAATTATATTAATGATATTAAATAAAAATATAATATATGAAATATATAAGTATAATATTAAATATATAATATTAAAAGAGAATAATAAATATATATATATATATATATATATATATATATATATATATATATATATATATATATATATATATATAAGAAGATAATATATATTAATTCAATATTAAATTAAAAAATATTTAATCTCAAGAATACATATATTAAGATATTAATAATGTAATATTGAATTATAATATTTAATCTTAATATAAAATTTAATTTTAATATAAAATTTCAATATAATAAAATTATTAAGATAGTAGATATTCAAAATTATTTATATATATTAATAAAATAAAAGAGAAGCTTAGCAATAAAAAATTTCGTCGCTGGGCCTAGCGATGAAAAATTTCATCACTATCAAGCAGTCACTACCTTAAACGATAGTTTGCTGGAGTCGCTATTTAATTATAATATAAATAATAACATAATTTTATATTAATGATATTAAATTATATATAAATAATTTTGAATATATAATATAATATATTAATAACATTAAGTTATAATATAATAAAATAATAATATAATATATGAAATATATAAATACAATATTAAATATAAAATATTAAAATAAATAAATAAATAATATATATATATAGGCTTAGCGATGAAATTTTCCGTCACTATGCCTAGGGTAGAATTTTTCGTCGATAATTTCGTCTCTAAGCCTAGTGAGGGAAAATTTTGTTGCTAGTTTAGCGATGGATCATCCGTTGCTAAGCTTAGCGACGAATCGTCTGTTACTAAAGAATTTTTCATTGCCAGACTTAGTTACGGAAAATTTCATTGCTAGTTTTATCACTATTTAATTATAATATAAATACAATTTTATTTTAATAATACTAAATTATATATAAATAATTTTGAATATATAATATAATATAATAATAATATTAAGTTATAATATAATAAAGTAGTAATATTAGATTATATTAATGATATTAAACAATAATATAATATATGAAATATATAAGTATAATATAAATATAATATTAAATAAATAATATTAAAAGAGAATATAAATTTAATATTAATTTAATAATATATACGAGGATAATATATATTAAATTAATAAAATAAATAAAAATTTACATACATATCTATGAAGATAATATATATTAATTTAATATTAAATTAATAAAATTAACATATTTTAAGAAAGATATAAATAAAGATATCAATAAAATAAAAGAGAGGATAAATAAAGATATCAATAAAATAAAAGAGAGGCTTTGCAATGGAACTAGCAGCAAAATTTTTCATTGCTAAGCCTAACTTTGGAAATTTTTGTCGCTAGCTTAGCTGCGGATCGTCTGTTGCTAAGTTTAGCAACACTAATTTTTGGGCTCCTAAATCAAAATTTAAAAGTTGTTTAGGTGGAATAATTAGCGACAGATTTAGTTCAATCGGTAAATAGCAACGAAATTATTCGACACTAGTTTTTTGGCTCTAAAATAAAAACTTAAAAGTTGTTTTGGTGGAAAATTAGAGACAAATTTAGTTTGCTACAAAATTTTTCATCACTAATTTTTTGTTAAATAAAAATTTAAAAATTGTTTAGGTGAGAACACTAGCGACGAATTTCATTTTCGTCACTAAATGGTGACATATTAGCTACAAAAATTCTTTCGCTAATTATTTTGACCCCAGAATGAAATTTTTGGCTCAAAAATAAAAATTTGAATTTTTTTTATATTATTTAGCGATAGAATTTGAATTTTAGCAACAAAAAATGTTATCGTTAAAATTTTTTACCTCCTATTTATTTTTTCTCCACTCATTTTTCATGTTATTTTCTTCATTCTTTCCACTCATTTTTCACGTTATTTTCTCAATTCTTTCTCCTTTCTCCATTTCTTTCCTTCTTCTCATCCTCCCTCACTCTCACCTCCACCTCTTCCGACGCACACCGTCGCTACCTCCACCAAATCCTACCTTTGTTATGTTAATTGAAAATATGAAATTTTTAATATTTTATTGGTTTAAAATTTGTAATTGTTAATTTTTATTACTTGAAAATATGTAATTGTTAATATTTGTTAAATAAAAATATGTAGTTATAAATTTGTATAATTTTAGAGCTATTAAATTTCATTTTTATTATCTATAATTATACTTGTTAATTGTTTAATTTAAAAATTTTATGATTTATTTATTTTATAATCGATAACATATTGATATTTAGATTTAAAGAATATTTATAAGTATGATAATTAAATTATTAATATGATAAATTTATTAATTTTAATTTTACTAACTTTAATTTTTCAAAATAAATAAATAAATACTAAAATATTTATTTTTTTATAAAAATGTATAAGTATAAAAATATAAAAAATTTAATATATAAAATATTAAATAAATTTATAGGACAATCTATCAAACTAGAGATGAACTTATGATAGGAATTTCCATAACTAAATTTAATGACAGATTTTTCCGTCGCTAAACTTAGCGACGGATTTTTCAATCGCGATTTTTAGCAATAGAAATTTCGTCATCATTTAGTCGCTAAGTTTAGTTACAAAATAACAACACAATTTTAGTGTTGAAAAATTTCGTTGCTAGAGCTGCGACTGAATAAAATTCTGCTCCTAGCACTTAGCGGCAACCAGTGCAACGGCATATTCTGTTGCTAGGCAGGCTTAGGGATGGAATCTGTCTGGTTAGCGACAAAATTTTTCTTCTCTAATTTGACAGATTTTTGTAGTGACAGCCATGAATGCCGCTACAATTCAAATCCCATACCCATAACCACTATTCGTTTCTCGATGTTCCCTTCGTCATGTTGCTCTCTCATGTAACTATTCAAGCCAAATCACTGTTCTTGCCTCTTTCTCTATAACGTCACTAACTTCAATTTCAGTATCTGGATTTACCATTGCAAAATTATCTCCATCAGTATTCAAAGCTTCGCCAACTAGATTTTTGGTTCACATGACTAGGTCATTGTGCGCTTGGAGCTCCGCTTGGCAAAATCAACTGCATTTTTCCATCGCAACCACTTTTAGGTTTTTATGATAATGATACTTTTTTTTTGTTCATAGATTTGATTATGGGCAAATTGCACATTCAAGATTGATCATTGAAAGATTTTTATTGTTTAAGCATATGGGATCTCAATTTTTTATTAGTTATGACGGTGGAGAGGCAATAACGATCTCTTGCCATGGCTGGAAAGGAGAGATTGACAAGGCGTATGAGTGACGTTAGTGCAACAAACGTGTTAAGGGAAAATTTAGTTATCAGAGTGATGGGTGTGAGTGCTGCACGAAAGAAGTGAAAGAAAGAAGAGAGGAAAGTAGGTCGAAGACTTAAATCTACAACTCTGATTCATCTCCAACAACGGCAAACACCACCTCGTCGTTTTTTCTTCTCGATATCAGAGGCCGTATCTTGATTTTCCTCCATTAGGAATTATTTTGATTTAAGAGCTCTGCCAAGATAACATAAGCTCCCTCAAATTGCTGTAGCTGATGGTTTTTTATTTTGGTGATGTCCATAGTACATGCAGTACAGGATGACAGCTAGGGTAAGCTTTGGAATTGGACCGATGGTGGAGAAAGGAGAGAAGAGAGGAAATAAAGGCCACAGAGAAAGAGTGGAATGATATGGCAATTTTTTTAACTAAAAAAATCTTTATATGGCATCCACCTAAGTAATCTGATAACATTAGGAATTTGAATTGCTTTTCTTACATGATCTTTAAATTTTTAAAGAATCTTTATATTATAATTTTCCTTTTAGGGATTATAGTGTTATTATACGTGAAATTAGCCCAATTTTTATAGCTCTTGAGATGGATGAAGAGTTTTTTGAATGAGAACTTTGGTAAGAATGGTAAATAATTCATTGTAGAATTAATCCTTTGTTTGGTAGGAGAAAAGTGAGGAGAAAAGAAAAGAAAGAAACCGAAATTATTTTCTTTATTTAGTTTGCAAATAAAAGAAAAAAATATAGAGAAATTATATTTTTCAATAGGTTTTTGAAGAGAAATTAGTAATAAAATTTCTCTTCATCTTGAAGAGAAAAGTTGGAAAATATTGAGATAAGAAGTGTGAGATATATTGAATTACTAAAATATCTTTAGTTTATCTCCAAACTACAGTGCATGTACGTCTACTATTGTTCAAGCTAAGTTGCCAAAAACCAATCTTTATATTTAATTTCAAAAGAATTAAAATTTATTTACAATGAGGTTAGAGAGATAAATTTATATGTTAGAATCCTTTATATCTTGTAAATGAATTTAAATTTCCTCTCTTGTGCAATACGAGAGATTTATACAAGAGAAAAGAAATTGAAAATTTTTTTCTTTTCTTTTCTCTTTATTTCTCTTATTTAATTTCTCTTCGCAATTAGTGCACTAAATATAAGGCGTAAGTAAATTGAACTTCTTATATGAGTGGACTTTTTGGTTGAATTTAACAAAACTCAAGAGATCTTTAGTATTTTACCTTTAATTTTTTTTTTTAAAACTCATATAACTCAAACAAAATGATAAATTCATTTTAGATACAGAATGTAATGATTTTACAAGTGAAAAAATATAAGTAAATATTATTTAATGGATAATTATTTAATTTTATCGTAAATTTTCTCAGTTATATGATTTTAAATTTTTTAAAACAATTTTTACTTAAGAATAAAATAATTTAAACTATATTTGTGCATACAAATTAAGCCTAGCTTGATATTAATCGCCTCACTCTGTAAGAATTTCAGTTTTATAATTAGTTAAAAGGAAAAGAGCTACCTTCCCTTATATAATTCATACCCTATTAGATCTCCAACTAAAAATATACATTACGTATAAATGATAACTTTTATTGGAACACTGAAGATAACTTATTAGTAGACATAACCCGAGGACAAGATCATCACATAAAAGATCAATGATCTAGATACAATAACTCCTATACACTAAAAATATTTATACTTAATATAACTTAAAGAACATAGATCAAAAGAGCAACAACCAAATGGCAAATCCATAGGCCATGATAGATTTTTGACATTTATCTCCCCATCGCCACCTAATAATGTTGTAGATTGGTAAAAAAGTTCATCTTCAAGTGGATCGAATCAAATTTCTCCTATCATCTATGAAATAGAGACCATGACTAGTGTGAAAGGCAAAGCTTGGCTGTTACAGCTACCAAATACAGCTACCAAAGTCAACTTAGAGCAGAACAAGGATAAAGTTAAAAAAGTTCGTTGCAGCAAAGGAGGATCCATTGAAGTTCATATGAGCTCAGCTGCAACTGATTAGTTGATTAGGAATTTGTTAACGAGCAGTTATTTATGTAGCAAACTTGCTTAGTCAGCATTAGTTATATATAAGCAGAGCATTTAAACAGTAATAATTGCTTTTTTCTTCAACAAATAAAGTTCATTCTTTTACTTTCTTATTCATTTTGTTACATGGTATCAGAGCTCTAGGTTAAGATCTAGAGTCTATTTTCTTTTCTTTTTTTTTTTTTCTCTTCATTCAAAAGCTTTAATCATTCATCAATCATTGAAGATTTAAATAATAACCCTAGTGGTACTGCTATCATAGGTTTTACTGCTCCTATTAATCCTCTTGAGGATCCTTCTTCACCGTACTTCCTTCATCGCGCAGACTATTATAGTTCAGTGATTATAACTCCAGAACTTACCTCCATGAACTTCATCTCGTGGAGAAGATTATTCTAATTACTATTTCAATTCAAAACAAGCAAGGGTTTTTGGATGGCTCAATTCCTAAACTAGCTGCTAAAATCTCTTTTTATCTTCCATGGATATGCTACAATACTCTCCTTATAGCATGGATTTTGAGATTTGTTTCACCTCCAGTTGCTTATCATCTTCTACATGGAAAAAACATCTAAGATATAGAAAAAGCTCAATATGAGGTTTTATCAACCTGATGAATCTAGGATATGTCATTTGCAATAGCTTCTTAACAACATTTCTCAAGGTTTAAAGTCTTTTAATGCATACTTTACTGAACTCAATAGGATTTATGAGGAGTTAAGGAATTTCAGACCACTTTAACATTGTTTGTGTGGCAAGTGCAGTCATGATTGCTTTAAGAAGTTTGTTGATCTACAACAGAAGGATGATGTCTTTAGGTTTCTCAATGGCTTAAATGAGAGCTATCAAACATTTTCAAATTATATTGATGAAACCGTTTCCATCACTGATCAAATATGTAATATGGTGCCCCGAGAGGAAAATTGAAAATCCTTAATCAGTTTTAAGCCTTTAATGAATCTGATGTTATAGCTGTTAAAAAGTTAAAGGATCAACTATTTTGTAGTTACTGTGGTAAATATAGACACCTAAGGGAGCAGTGTTACAAGCTAATAGGCTTTCCACTTAGATTCAAGTTTAGTAAAGCCAAACAAAGTGGCACTTCCTCCAGCCAAAGTGGCAATTCCTCAGGTGCTCAGTTATCAACTACTTCCCATAAAGTTTTTGCTGATGCTTCTATTTTGGATTCTACAATTATGGTGCCACAGTTGAACTTGACTCAAGAGCAAGTGTAGAAGTTGATGTCTATGCTTAATAAACAACCTAAATCTGATGATGTTGGTTCATTTACTCCAAATCTCAACAATGTAACAGGTATGAGATCTTCCATTTTTTATGCTTCAAATGCTAAAGTTTTACATGAATTATTGCAATCTCATTCCCATAAAGCATTTTGGATAGTTGATACAAGAGCTACAAACTATATAGCTTGTTCATTGAATCAACTCTCCATTTATAATGTTGATAATCATTGTTTAATGGCATGAAAGTTAAAGTTTCACATATTGACAATTACCCTTAATTCTTATGTTGTGTTAACCAATGTTCTTTGCATTCCATCATTCACATTCAATCGTATTTCAATTAGCAAACTCACACTCAATAGATAATTTTTTCTTATTTTCCTTCACAATAATTACTTTATCTAGGTTGTATCATCTTGGAAGATAATTTGACTAAAGCTCATCAAGGGCTTTATTTTTTGTAACTCAATAGCTCACATAGGTTTTCTACTATTTCTAAAGTCAATAAAGTTGTTCATGCTATGTCATTTGATACATGGCATTATAGGCTTGATCATATAGACATAGCTAAGTTTCTTACTTTTTTAGATACTTGTTTTCTACAACTGATATTGTCAACAATAATCATCCTTGTGTTGCTTTTCCAAAAGTTAAGATGAAAAGAATTCCTTTTCCACTTTCAATTAAGCACGTTGTAGACATTTTTGATCTTGTACATATGGATATCTGAGGTCTTTACCCTCAATAATCTTAATAAAAATCACTATTTTCTCACTATTGTTGATGAATTTTCTAAGTGTACCTAGACTTTTTTAATAAAACATAAATCTGAAACTCATCATTGGGTTCAATTCTTTTGTTCTATAGTAAAAACATAATTTCATAAGCCTATCAAGGTCATTAGAACTGACCAAGGCTCAGAATTGGCCTTTCCCTCATTGTATTATTCTCATGGCATTCTTCATTAAACTAGTTGTGCCTATTCTCCTCAATAAAATGGCATAATGGAAAGAAAGTACCAACATGTGCTTAACGTGGTAAGAGCTTTTCTCTTCCGTGCCAATTTACCACTAAAATTTTTAGGGGATGCCATTCTCACTACCACTTTTATCATTAACAGAATCTCATATGCTACATTATCTGATAGAACCCTTTTTGAACTTTTATATCATAAGCCTCTTGTATATGACCTTTGAGGGCCTTTGGTTGTCTATGCTTTGCTGTCAATCTCACAACACATAGAATTAAGTTTGATCCCAAGGCTAAAAAATTTATCTTTGTTAGCTATCTTTCAAGAGTTAAAGGGTATAAATTATATGACTTGGAGACTTATACTACTTTCATGTCAAGGAATGTTTGAGTTTTATGAGGATATTTCCCCTTTTAAATTCTCAACTCTTGTTCACTTACCATTTTCCTCCTTTCCTAATATTGTCTTTCCAATTCTACCTACCTTCAATTCCATTTTTGATAATTCTTCACATGCACCTTTCAATTCTCAATCACACCACTTTGTTCCAACTATTTTTTTCTTCTTCACTTCCTTCACAACAGTTTCTCTCATGATTTGCACATGTATTACTCACTACAATCTTTGTTTCATCATGAATCATCCTTTCACATTCTTTTAGACACTGCTGCACCTCTTAAAAGTACTAGGATTGTCAAGCCTCCAACTTACCTACAAGATTATCACATTACTATTCCTCATAAACCTATAACCTTATCTATTACATATCCTCTTTTTGATGTGTTGTCTTATTCTCGATTGTCTTATTCTTACCATAATTTCATTTATTCCATTTCTTCCTTCATCGATCCCATAATATATGAACAAGTTATCCAGGATCCTTAATGGGTTGCAATAATTAATGTTAAACTTGATACTTTGATTCAAAATGGAACATGGTCTCTTATCCCTTTACCTACTAGTAAGGTCCCTATTGGATGTAAATGGTTTTCAAAACCAAATACCACTTTGACAGAACTTTGGACAAGCATAAATCAAGAATAGTAGCTAAAGGTTTCACATAGAAACATGAGTTTGATTATGATGAGACTTTCAGCCCTATGGTGAAGCATACAACTATCAATTTATTTTTTGTTTTAGTTGTGAGTCAAGGTTGATATCTAACTCAACTAGATATCAATAATGCATTTCTTAATGGTGATCTAGATGTAGAAGTTTACATGGCCCTTCCTTTAGGCTACTAGTTTAAGGGGGAGATGTCTGATAAAGCTAGTAGTGTTGGTATTAGCTGATTGGTGTGCAACCTGCATAAATCTCTATACGGCTTGAAGGAAGACAGTGGAACATTAAATTTATAGAATGTTTGCTGCATAATGGCTTTGTCCAATTCAAATCAAATTACTCATTATTCACTAGAAGCAATGAGTCTGGTTTTGTGGCTTTACTTGCTTATGTGGATGACATAGCCATTGCAAGCAATGATGAAGGATTGTTGTAGGAAGTAAAGGTTTTACTGAGTAATAGTTTCAAGCTCAAAGACTTAGGACAACTTAAGTTCTTTCTTAGTATAGAGATTGCAAGGTCCAACAAGGGCATAATTATTGGTCAGAGGAAATTTACATTAAAATTGTTAGAAAAGTATGGGATATTAGTTGCAACCAACTAAGGTGCCTATTCAAGTTAATCACCAACTAGTTCATAAAGAGCTAGTGATAAAGGAACCTTACAAGTATAGAAAGTTGGTTGGGAAGTTGATGTATTTGACACTTACATAGACAGATATCAAATACGTTGTCCATGTGCTTACAAAGTTCATGGGTAAGCCATCTGATACTCACTACTTAGTATGTAGCATTAACGGTACTACGGTAATTGAAAGGAGCTCTAGGTAAGGCATTTATTTCCCTATTAAGAATCAGTTGAGATTGAGAGCCTATATAGGGAAACAAAAAGATTAATTATAGGCTATTGTGTAGGCTTAGGTGGTTCGTTAATTAGCTAAAACTCTAAGCAGCAGAATACCATTGCTAGAAGTTCAGTTGAAGCTGAATTTGGGGCAATGGCTTCCACCACTAGTGAGTTAGTCTGGTTAAAGTTCTAATTGAAGGATTTCAACCATCTTCAATGTTTTTTGATAACATTTCAGTAATTTACATTGCTAAAAATCCTATTTTTAATGAAAGGACTAAGCACATAGAGCTAGATTATCGCTACATTAGAGAGAAGATACAATCAAAAGAAGTGGAAACCAACAATGTGAAGACTTGTGATCAAATTGCAATTATCTTTATCAAAGCTTTGCATCCTGTGCAATTTAATTTTTTGGTTAGCAAGATGAACATTTGTAATATTCATGCTCATCTTGAGGGTGAGTGTGAAAGGCAAAGCTTGGATGTTATAGTGGCTAAAGTCAACATGGAGTATAATATAGATAAAGTCAAAAAAGCCGGTTACAACAAAGGAGGATCCATTAAAGTTCGTATGAGCTGAGTTGCAACTGATTAGTTGATTAGGAGTTTGTTAATGAGTAGTTGTTTATGTAACAAACTTGCTTAGTTAGCATCAGTTAATTGTGTTAGTTGGTTCTAGAACTTTTCTTTCTTATATATAAGTAAAACATGTAAATGATAACAGTTGCTTTTTGCTTCAACTAGTAAAGTTCACTCTTTTGTTTTTTTTTTAATTTATTTTGTTACAACTAGATTCACTTTGACATCAATAAAGAAAATGATTATTTGAAGATATTAGTCTTCTAGTAAACTGAACGAGGGACCTTCATTAAATTTCAAGTCTGAACTATTTCTTTAAGCATTTTAACCTCACCTTAGAAGGGCCTATGCTCAACTAAAAGAAGAAGAGATGATCAGATCTACGTGAAGAAAGTTGGCCTTATTTAAAGAAATAAGCTAAAAACCATGAAAAGAAAGGAATTAGGGCGGGGGGAAGCAATGTCAGCTAAAGAAACCAAAAGCAGCCAACTATTTTCAGTGAATAGTAAAGGGAAGAGTTGGTTCGAACAACATATAAATACCAACTTGCACTCATTAATACACTTACTTATTATTTATTTTTAGTTATATAAGAGATATCATGTCCTAGGGAGATAGATCAACCAGTCGAATTAAGTCAGAGGGTGTGTTAGGAGTTAATTTAAGATGGTCTAGTTCAGTTCATATGTCTTTATTAGTTCTCTCCTATTATTTAGTTGAGTTGTTACTCGTGTGTTCTAGGATATTGGTGATTGAGTCTAATGTCCACTAAGTGTTTGTTATTATGTGTCAAAGAAGTTAGTAGAAAAATTAAGGAGTTATGGACCACGTGTGTGCAACAACCAGGTGGACTTTATCTATTCAAACACTTGTATGAATTGTCGATGTAGTGCAGACAATTATTGTTTGAAGTCAACAAAAAAGTTGACCCATTTTGTCTCAAATACAATTTGTTTTGTTTTCTTCTTTGAGTCAGATTCTACAATTGTTCCAATAAATTGTGGGATTAAAGGTTGGTTTGATCGTATGGCTTCTACTAGTGCTATAACAAACTCATCTCAAACTACCAGTTCTAGTGTATTAAGATGAGAACTATATTTCAGTCTTATAAATTATAGGAGTTGGTTCAACATGGTTTTGATGATTTAGCAGATGTAGAGAGGTTGACTACTGTTCAATGCAATGAGTTAAGAGAAAAGCAAAAGAAGGATGCAAAGGTCCTATTTCTGATTCAACAAGCACTAGATAATGCCATTTTTCCTTTGGTCATAGGTGCAACAACATCAAAAAGAAGCATGGGATCTGCTTGAAGAAGAGTACCAAGGCAAAATCCAATTTGTGACCATGAAATTATAAAGTCTGCATCAAGAATTCTAGAATTTGGCCATGAAGTCAATAGAATCCATTCAATAATTTTTCTCAAGAGTTTGATTTATAGTGAATCTAATAAGAGAGTTGGGAAAAAAATTGAAAGAACAGTAAGTGGTAAAGAGAATGTGCAAGTCTTCCTTCAAAACTTGATTATGTTGGTGTTGCAATTGAAGAATCAAAGGACTTGTTAGACTATTCTATTGAAAAGTTAATGGGGTTGCTTCAAGCATATGACGAGTGAATAAATAGACCAACAAAAACTTCTCTGACAAGCATTTCAATCAAAGAATGAATTGAATAAGAAATCAGATGACTCAAGTCATGGAAAGTCTAGTCGAGGTCATGGCAGAGGTAAAAGAAGAGGAAGAGATAATGGCCAATAAAGAAAATCCAGTGAAGGTAATAATTCTAAACTTTACTTCTTGCTAACATTGTGGAAGGTCTAATAATGAAGATAAAGATTGCTAGTATAAAGGAAAGGTTGCGTGAAACAAAAGCTCTCCACAGTGCTATTACTATAAGAAATATGGTCGTATTGAGAAGAATTGTTATAAAAAAAAATTGTTGACAAAAGCAATTCATAGGATGAAAAAGACGATTCAGAAGGAAATTGATTTCTTGCTTGCGTAACTACTACAAATGAAATTTAGTATCTTGATAGTGATTGTAACAATCACATGATAGATCGCAAAAAAAATTATTTATAGAGATTGATGAGTCCATTCATACAAGAGTGAGAATGGGCAACAATAATTGTGTTCACGTATGTGGTATGGGCACTGTTGTTGTTCTGTCAAAATTTAGTAGAAGTTATTGCATGATGTCATATATGTGGTCTAGCTCATAACTTAATCAGTATGGGTCAGTTAATGAAGACTGGGTACCATGTTGCATTTGATAATGATGAAATGCATGATATATGGTAAGACAACCATGCACTTGGTTTATTCAGCCAAAATGGGAGAAGAAAAAATATTTTTGCTAGTGTTCTCTGAAATGCCTAGCCATGCTTTTATTGTAACTAATAATGATGTGCAACCTACTCTACAGGGGAGATTACTGATTTTGATTCAAATAGTCTACAAGAATCAGCTACAACATCTCTAGATTCTACACTAAGAAGAATGAGAAGTCTTACTAAAATTGATCAATCATGTGACTATGCTTGCCTTGGCATAGAGCTTAGTTCTTTTGAAGATGTAGTGGAAAAAAGGGAATGGTATGTTGCAATGAATGAAAAGATTAAAGCAATTGAAAAGAACAAGACATGAACCTTGGTGGATTTGTCGAAAGAAAAAAAAAGCAATTGATCTCAAATGGATTTAGAAGTCAAAACTAAATTCAGATGGCTTTTTACAATTATACAAAAGACGACTAGTAGTAAGGGGTATATGTAGACACTAGGTATTAATTTCACTGAAACTTGTGCACCAAATGTTGATTTTGATACGGTGAGTAGTCTTGTCTTTAGCAGCTCACAATGGATGGGAAGTGCATCAATTGGGTGCAAAATCTACCTTTCTTAATGGTGAATTATTGGAAGATATTTTTTGTTCAATAGCCTCAAGGTTTCCTAGTGAAAGGGTAAGAACATAAAATTTACAAACTAGATAAGGCACTCTATGGGCTCAAACGAGCAACAAGAGCCTGGTATAGCAAAATTGATTCCTATTTTGCTCATAATTTGTTTCAAATGAATGCTAATGAACCTACATTTTATGTGAAAATTCAATATAATGATATTCTAGTTGTTTGTTTGTATGTTTATGATATGATCTATGCTGGAAGTTCTTCTTAAATGATTGAAAAGTTTAAAAGGTCCATGACGGAAACATTTGAAATGTCTGACTTGGGTCCCTTGCATTATTTCTTTAGAATTGAAGTAGTGCAAGATTCACATGGTATAGAGGTTGAGAAATTATGCGAGATATCATACTCATCACAAAAGTTATGAAACTTAGCACTATCAAATTCTCCTCCATGGTTACTCATAATAATAGTAGAGATTTTCTAATCCTTTTAGTCTTAAGTTCTCTTAGCAAAGGTTATAAATTCATCAAAATAAGAATCTTTATATGGGAGGAACAACTCCCAAATGTATCTAGTATAATCATTTACAATGACAAATGCATAATGCATGCCTCTTAAGCTAGATACTCTAGTGGGACCAAAAAGATCCATGTGAAGCAATTGCAAAGGTCTAGAAGAACTTACATTGTTCTTGGCTTTGAATGAGGATTTAATTTGTTTACCTCTTTGACATGCTTCATAAACTCATTCCTTTATAAACTTGATCTTAGGTAAACCTTCAACAAAGTCTCTTCTCTTTAACTTATTGCAGAGTTTCAAGCTTGAATGTCCTAGCCTTCCATGCTAGGTTTTACCTTTCTCAATTATTAAAACTAAACACTTTGCATTATGGTTAACAAGGTAGTTTAAATCAATCACATAAATATTATGAACTTTTCTCCAATGAATAAAAATTTGTTGTCACTAATTCTTGATACAGAACATATCTATGGCTCAAACATGACTCTAAAGCCTTTGTCACATAGCTAACCTACACTTAGCAAATTATGTTTGAGTCCATCAACAACCAAAACTTTATCAAGGATAAAAAAGTCATCATCCTTACCAACTTTACCTATGCCAACAATTTTGGCTTTGCCATTGTCTCTAAAAAACACATTTCCAAGCCTTCAATCTTTTCCAATTGTATAAAGAACTTCCTTTCTTCTGTCATGTGATTTGAACATCTACTGTCAAGATACCACTCTTGCTCTTCAACTTGGGATTTCAAGAACACCTACAAACAAGGAAGGTTATATCTTAGGTACCCAAACCTTCTTAGATCCTAAGGGGTTAGCTCTTACCAACTACTCATCATGCCTTTTAGATTGGTAATGATAGGCCATATGGCCATATATAAACAATCACCATCAAAATGAGTTGATATCCTACTTTTAGGTGGTATATGCATATAGTGTCTCTTAGACTTGTAACTCTTTTGAGCAATGTGTCTATGAGCATTTCTCAAATGGGGAACTCTCTTGTGTTTTATGTGTCTATATCCATAATTATGCCAATTTTTATGTCTTTTCATACTCTGCTTCTTAAGCTTGTAAAAGTGATACATGTAAGCATAGTTTGCTTTAAGAACAACATTTTTCAATTGTGTGTGATTATGTTGAGACATTCCTCTTAAGCCATTATTTGTGACATTTCCCTTCTTGGAAACCTTTTATTTCATAACAGAGCTAGAGACATTTTCCTCAACCTTAACAAAGACTGTTTGGGAGGTGTAGAGAGTAATTAAGGTAGTGGCATTATAGCCTAATCCATACTTGATGGATGGACTCCTTTGAGCCTCAAGGATGGAGTCTAACTTCTCATTTACTTTAGTGAACTTGCTGAGAATTTCCTTTAGCTTAAGGTTCTCAGTTGTGAGAGACTCTACCTCCTTAGCTAGAGTTTCTTGACCCTTAACATATTCTTTTAAGAATTTGTCCTCTTTTTGAAGAGAGAAGGTGCTAGACTTGAGAATCTCAATATTCATAGTGAGTTTGGTAATTATAGAGTACAACTTAACTCAAGAGTAAGAGTCAAAAGGATTTACCTCTTTGTCACCATCACTATCATTATCACTACTAGATGTATTTTCACTTGAAGATTCATTTAACTGCTCCTCAATTGCCATGAGACAAAGGTTAGCTAGTTTCTTTCTCATTTCTTCTTCATTTAGTTCAAAATCACTAGTGTCATCCCAAGTAGCTTTGTATACTTCCTTTCTTTTCTTAGAGGTGTATTTTCTGAAAGGGAGCTTGTTTTTCTTGATCTTAGGAAATCTAATTTTATATGCCCTTTCTCATTGCATTCATATTAGGTGAGTTGACTCTTAACACCTCTCTTCTTGTAGCTTCTTGCATTTCTACCTCTTTTTGTTTGAGAGGAATTCCTTTACTTGATTAGTGATGAAGGCAGGATGTTTGTCTCACTATTATCTTCATCATCACAAGAAGAGGAAGATGTTAGTAAGTAGGAGGTGGATGGAGATTCAAAACATACTTCTTTGGCTTTCAAAGCCAAGTCTTTCTTTCTCATCGTTGTGTTTTTAGTAGGCTTTTCAAGTGATCTCATAGGCCAATAACTTTCCTATAAGTTCATTAAGGGATAAGACTTTTAGTTTGTTAGCTTCTTTTATAGTTATCTTCTTAGCTTCCCACTTATCTTTAGGAAATGTTCTCAGAATTTTTGCTACCATGTCCTTATTTGTATATGACTTTCCCAAGGTCTTGAGAGTTCCTACAATGTTTATGAATCTGGTTTACATCTTAGTAATAGTTTCATCAGGTTGATATACAAATGTTTCATATATGTATGTATGCATTTGTATCTTTTTCTTTTTTACTTCACTTGTTCCTTCATGTTGAGTTTGTAATGTCTTCCATATCTCTTTAGTTGATGTACACATTTGCAACTTAGCATACTAAGACCTATGAATTGCATAAAAAAGAACATGCATTGCTCTTTTGTTCTTTAGGTTTTGCTTTTTTTCTTCAGTAATTCACTCACTCTTTGGCTTAGGTACAAGAACATCTTCAACTAGTTTTATTGGAACTTCTCTTTCTTCCTTAATAATGTCCCAAAAGTTAATGGTTTCACTATCAAGGAAGATCTTTATATGATTCTTCTAATAACCGTAGTCATCTCCCTTCAAGAATTAAGGCTTGTGGATGGATTGTGATTCTTCATTGTTTGTCATGATCTTTGCTTTGAGCACTTAAGCTTTGATCAAGAGACCTACTCTGATACCAATTATTGTTCATTGATGCCCTAGAATGGGGGCTTGAATAAGATAATGATAAGTATTACAAATTAAAACTAAATGTGAAAAAGATGAAGAATTAAGACACAAGATTTATAGAGGTTCAACACAACTGGCTTACATCATCTCCTATTGATAGCTTAAGGTGCTATCAATAACCTTTACAAAGGTAAGTTTTTGAGCACTACCAAGCCTTTACAAGTGATAGATTCTCAGGCTCTATCAACCTTTTATAAGTAGTTCATAAATACTACTTAATCGAAAGTAGTTTCTAGGTACTACCTTAAACCTTTCACAAGATATAGTTTTTAGGATTTCCCAACCTAAGGTTTCCTCTAACTAAATACATCAATTTAAAAAGAAGGATAACTTTTTCACTCAAGCAATAGACACTTTAAATATTCTCACAAGGTATGTTTAATGAAGTTGAAAATGTGAAGAGAATTTCTTAAAAGCTTATTCTTCAAACTTTGTTTTGAAGACAACTTTTGAAAGCTTTGAATAATGAACTTCTCTTTATTACTAGATCACTCTTTGTTCATCTTTTTTATTGAGAATAGCTTTCACAATAAAATACTCAACTAAACATAACAGTTCTCTAAGTATTTCTATTGAGAACGGGTCCTATTATACCATGAATAAAGAACTAGCCATTAAAAAAGAAATGTCACTTCACATTATAGTTGTAAGCTATCAACGTTCATTAAGTAATCTCCACACTCATTGTTAAGGCATCAACCATGACTGATTTCATGCAAACAAGTGGTTGTTAAACAAAATACATCTTCAATGGTTATTGGTCTATTGAAATGCTTGTTGGGACTAACTGTTAGAGAGAAGTTGACTCAATGGCTCCTCCTATGACTTTTAAATTGTTTTATTCACCTTTTTTCAATGACCGTTGGATAAAAATAATGGTTGTTATTTTTAAACCTCAATGCCCATTGGAGGAAGATCAATTGTTGATTCCCAAAGAGTATGAACTTGGTGCTCTATTTTGCAAGATCTATAAAAATGCTTCAATGACTGTTGAAGGGTTCGCAACACCCATTGGCAGCACCTTTAATGCCTGTTGAGATATAAATGTCCCTCGTTGAGGGGTCCAAAGCTTATAGCTCAAACTAGAGCATTTTTCCAACGCATGTTGGTGAACTTCCAATGCTCATTGGATATACTCAATGCCTGTTGAAATATTAAGTGTGCCTGTTGGGGGTCTAGAAGTTTTGGCATAATCTAAAGAGCATTTTCAATGACTATTGTGAAGGAACAATGCCCATTTCGAGTTTTAGAGAATTTTGTTCAATTTCAGACATTTTTCCTAACACTTGTTGTGAAAGTTCAATGCTTGTTATGAGGGCAAGATCAACGTCTGTTGCGAGATTCAATATGCATAGCTTTGTCTGAGCAGTTGTCCAACGCCTGTTGTGAATATGGGCAATGCCTGTTGAGAGGTCCAGGAAGCAATATTCAAGCTGGATTGTTTCTCCGACACCTGTTGTGATATCTCAATGCTCATTGTTAGGTCCACAATGCCTATTGGAGGTAGACAACACTTGTTACCCATTAAACTGAGTTTGCCTTGATCTTTACTCTCTAATACTTTGAGTTTTAAAACATAATTTCTTCTCCAATCATTATAGTTCAAAGAGTTAATGTCCCTACAAGCTAACAGAAATAACTTAGACAAACATTAGTTATTTGACTTATTTGTAATCATCAAAACAAGACTTGGAATCTTGAGATTCAACACTAACCCAACCTATGCGGAATGGTTCTAAGAAGATCAACTACTAGTTTCATGGATTTATTCATCATTTTCATAAGAAATTTTCCCTATATTATTGGCTTAACCTCATCATACTCAGCTTAGAAAAATCTAAAGAGTGTTTTTGGTTTTATATCTCAAAACCATCTACTTTAGCTTCATATAAAACTACAGGAGCTCAAGAAGAATGATATGACTATTTCACAATATTTACAAAAGGCTGAAAGGTTGGCAGATGAACTTGCAGCAACTGATTGTCCACTTTTAAATGCATAATTCAATGGGATTATCTATCACAATATAGGTAGTGAATTTTATGGTCTAATTACTACACTAAACCAATAACTAACTCTAATCTCCTTTCAATAATTACGGGGCCAATTGATTGCTCATGAGATTTCAATTCATAATATTCAAGATTCTCCTTTTTCCAATATTGCATATCATCAAAATGCGTGTCCAAATGGCTTCTTCTCTAATTTTGCCACTCCATTTTCTTAAGGATACAATCCTTCAAATAACCCAAATAATTTTCATAAAAATAATGGAAGGAAAAATAAAGGCTTATGTCAAATTTGTGGAAATGGAAACCACACTAATGGTCAATGTAAATGCAGAAATTGTTGACTATGTTGGCTCACTTTAATATCTCACATCAGGGAAATAACAAAGAGAAGTGAGGTTTTTTTTGTTATAAATAGAGCCTCAATTCCTTTAGTTTTATTATCTCAAAATTGTCTACTCATCTCTTAGACAATTTTCAATATTTCTTCTTCTTCTATAATATTTCACTTTGTAGTCTTTTTTTTTAGTGAAATATAATTTTGGTAATGTTCGATGATGTAGGCATAATTGGTCGAACCTCATTAAATTCTGGTATTCTTACTTTTGTCTTTATTTTTGAATAGTTATTTTGTAGGGTATAGTTGTAATGATATATTGTACTGTTAAATTATTACTTCTCTTATTCCACAATAATTGGTATTAGAGCCAAATGTTACACTTAGTATGCTCTGTGGTTACAGTTTAATATGGTCTTCCACATCAGAAAAGATTTCCTTAGGCTAGTTGTATTTCGCTTTGAAGGCTATTGAAGAATTTTGTAATCGAAATGGGGTGCTCTTCAAAAATATCCGCACCTACCATGTTGACAGTTTCATCATAGCCCATCAGGGCAAGAACTGCAGTGGTGAATTCAAAATTGGCGATGAAAATCTTTGATGACACAGGCTATTTCGGTATGGTGCAAAGTAAGTTTCTAAACGCTCTTTTTCAGAAAGGTCTAGACATTGCCATTGACGATGAGAAACTAAATGATGTTGAGGAGAAAGATTGGAAGACGATCAATCGATTGGCATGTGGTACAATTCAATCATGCATTTCTAAAGAGTAGAGGTATGCATTCTCAAAAGAAACCTCTGCAAGTAATTTATGGAAGACACTAGAAGAAAAATTTCTAAAGAAAAACAACAAGAATAAGCTTCACATGAAGAAAAGGTTGTTTCGCTTCACTTATGTATCGGGTACCATAATGAATGATCACATTACCAATTTTAATCAGCTAGTTACTAATCTGGTGAATGTAGATGAGAGATTTAAAGATGAAGATCTAGCTTTGATGTTGTTGGGATCACTTCCCGAGGAGTTTGAGTTTCTTGAAACTACTTTGCTTCACAGGAAGGTTGTTGCATCTCTTAAAGAAGTAGATGTTGTCTTATATAGTTATGAACTAAGAAAGAAGGATAAGAAGGTTAGTTCCAAAGGAGATGCAGAAACTTTGGTAATCAAAGGTCGTTCGCAGAATCAAAGTATGAGAAATAAGAGGAGATCCAAATCAAGGCCCAAGTTGAGCAAAGATGAGTGTGCCTTTTATCGAGAAAAAGGGCACTAGAAGAAGGATTGTCCAAAACTGAGAAATAAGAGTAAGCCCGATAAAGGAAAAGTTGTAGTAGAATCAAGTGTTACTGAGATTGATGATGTAGTGTTAGATTACTCACTTGTTACATCATCAAATGGCTCTTATGATCTGTGGCTACTAGATTCAGCATGTAGCTATCAAATGTGTCCCAACAAGAAATGATTCTTTGATTTTAATGAACTTAAAAATGGTGGAGTTGTTTACACAACAAATAACATCCTTTTGACAACATATGGGATTGGTTCGATTCGCTTGAGAAATGTGGATAGATCAATCATCACCTTAAAAGATGTTCGTTATGTGTCAGAATCAAGCAAAAATCTCATCTCTATCAGGACCCTAGACTCAAAAGGGTTCGAAGTGAAAGTGAAAAATGGAGTAATGAAAATTATCTCTAGTACACGTGTGATATTGAAGGGAATTCAAAAGAACAACAATCTATACCACTATATGGGCAATACAGTTATAGGGACTGCAGCAACAATAACTTCTATAAATGATCGAGAGTCAGAAGCAACCAAGCTATGACATATGTGCTTGGGGCATGTTGGAGAAAAATCCTTGAATTTGCTTGCTAAGGAAGGATTGTTGGAAGGAGTGTAAACTTGCAAATTGGACTTTTATGAGCATTACATCAAAGGGAAGCAGACAAGAGTCAAATTTGAGACAACAATCCATAATACCGAAGGTATCATAGATTATGTTCACTTTGATATTTAGGGTCCCTCCAAAACTAGTTCTTTGGGAGCGAAACACTATTATATGATCTTTATTGATGATTATTCCTGGAGAATATGGGTATACACAATGAAGACAAAAGATGAAGTATTAGGAGATTTCCTTAAAAGGAAAAAGATGGTGGAAACTCAGACGAACAAAAGGATCAAACGTCTCCGAATAGACAATGGTGGAGAATATAGAAGCGATCAATTTGAGAAAATTTGTGAAAGTGAAGGCATTATCAGACACTTCACTGTCATATCTGCACCATAACAAAATGATGTGGCATAATGAATGAATCAAACATTACTTATGAAAGTTCAATGCATGTTATCCAATGTTGGGTTAGGTAAAGAATTTTGGGCTGAGGCTGTAACATATGCGTGTCACCTCATTAATGGCCTACCATCTACTGTTATTGATGGAAAGACACCATTATAGATTATGATTCCTTACAGATATTTGGTTCTACTACATACTACCATGTTAAAGAGTCAAAGTTGGATCCAAGAACAAAAAAAATATTGTTGATGAAGATCATCTCTGGCATAAAAGGCTATTATCTATGGTACCTAGAGATAAAGAAAATAAGTTTTAGCAAGGATGTCACCTTTGATGAATCTACCATTTAAAAGGTGGTAGTTGAGCAGTTAGATGATACTCTTAAGTAGGTGGAGTTTGAGAGAATAGTAATCTCAGCAGATGAAGAAGGTGTTGAGACCCATTCTGCGGTAGAAAGAGATTCTTAAGAAAAAGGAGTTTAAGGAATTCCTCAGCAACTTGAACCAAGTACATCTAGAAGGTTAGAAACGGTGCATAGAATGTCTAGCCGCTTTGCTAATATGGTGACTTGTAAGAAGTTGACAGGATTGCCTGGTCACTATGTTGATATAATGCCTCATGCATCTCCAATTATAACTGATGACATTCCTACCACTTTTACTGAGGTAATCCAAAGTTCAGAAGAAGAAAAGTGAAGGATTGTCATGTATGAAGAAATACAATCGCTTTATAAAAATCAGACTTGGGAACTTGCTAGTCTGCCAAAGGGAAAGAAAGTAATTGGATGCAAATGTGTCTTTCAAAAGAAATAAAGATTTCCTAGCCAAGATGATGTTTGCTACAAAGCAAGATTGGTGGCTAAAGGCTACGTTCAGATGGAGGAAATTGATGATAATGAGGTATTTTCTCCAGTTGTGAAGCATTCCTCCATTAGAATTTTATTGGCTTCAGTAGCACAGTTGGATTTAGAGCTAGTTCAATTGGATGTAAAAACTGCATTTTTACATGGAGACTTATGAGAGAAAATCTACATGACTTAGCCAAAAGGGTTCAAGGTTGCTGGAAAAGAAAATTTGGTGTGTAAACTTGAGAAATCTTTATACGGGTTGAAGCAATCTTCAAGGCAGTGGTACAAAAGATTTGACAAGTTTATGATAGAGCAAAGGTACACTGAGAGCAAATACGATCATTATGTGTATTTGTGCAAGCTACAAGATGGATCATTCATATATCTTCTTCTTTATATTGATGATATGCTGATAGCTTCAAAGAGTTAGACAAAAATTGAGAAATTAAAGACTCAGTTGAGAAAGGAATTTGAAATGAAGGATTTAGGCAAAGCAAAGAAGATTCTTGGTATGAAGATTATGAGAGACAGAAAATCAAAAAGGCTTTGTTTAACCCAGAAACAATATTTGAGAATGGTACTACAACGTTTTGGCATGAATGAAAATACAAAACCTGTCAGTACTCCGCTTGCTCCTCCATTTAAGTTGAATGCCTCTATGTCACCAAAGAATAATGCAGAACAGGAGTACATGTCAAAAGTACTGTATGCAAGTGTTATTGGTAAATTGATGTATGATATGGTCTGTATAAGGCCCGATATTTTACAAGTAGTTGGGGTTATGAGCAGGTATATGCATGATCCAGGAAAGGAACATTGGCAAGCTGTGAAATGGATTCTACGGTACATTAAAATTACTGTAGATTTTGGATTGATATTTGAGCATGAAAGTAGTGAGTGTGCAGTCGGATATTATGATTTAGATTATGCTGATGATTTGGATAAATGTTGATCAAGTACTGGTTATGTATTTACTCTTACAAAGGCACCAATTAGTTGGAAGTCTACTTTATAGTCAACAGTTGCTCTATGTACTACAGAAGCAGAGTACATGGCAATCACAGAAGCTGTAAAGGAATCAATTTGGCTTCAAGGGTTGCTTAGTAAATTGAGAATTAAGCAGAAGTATGTCAAAATACATTTTGATAGTCAGAGTGCTATCCAGTTAGCAAAAAATCATGTTTATCATGCAAAGATGAAACACATCAATGTTCGATATCACTTTGTGAGAGAGATTATAGAAGAAGGTGGAGTTAGAATTTAGAAAATTCATACCACTGAGAATCTTGCTAACATGATGACAAAAGTTGTCACTACGGTCAAATTTCAACTTTGTTTGGACTTGATCAATATTGCTAAAGTTTGATGTTGAATTTGGAGACACTATCAAAGGCTGTTTGAGGAGAAATTAAAGATGTTGAAATTTGCTAAGGTGGAGATTTATTGACTATGTTGGCTCACTTCAATATCTGACATCGGGGAAATAATAAAGGGAAGAGAGGTTTTTTTGTTATAAATAGAGCCTTAATTCCTTCAGTTTTATTATCCTAAAATTTTCTTCTCATTTCTTAGACAATTTTCAATATTTCTTCCTCTTTTGTAATATTTCATTTTGTAGTCTTTTTTTTAGTGAAATATAATTTTGGTAATGTCCGAAGATGTAGATATAATTAATCGAACCTCGTTAAATTTTGGTGTTCTTACTTTTGCCTTAATTTTTCAATAACTATTTTGTAGGGTATAGTAGTTGTAGTGATATATTACGCTGTTAAATTAATATTACTTTTATTCCACAACAGAAACAACAGTAACAGTCATTTTCTCCTATGCCTCAAGCTCATTTATCTTATGGAGGACAACAACAATTTTATCAACAATCCTTTCAACCAAATTATCATAATGGTGTACCATCTTCAGCAACATCAAATTGGACTCAAACTGCCCCTGCACTTTCAAATGTCAATTACGGTGGCTGGTATCCTGATACTGCTACTACACACCATATGATACCTAATGCTAATTCTTTGCAAACTATTCAAGATTACAATGGCATGGACAAAGTCACAGTTGGTAATAGTCAGGGATTTCCTATAACTCATGCAGGTCGGGCTTTTTATCCAAGCAATGATAATGATCAATTTTGTTTAAAGAATGTTTTTCATGTTCCAAATCTTAAGAATCACTCTTTTTAGTTCAATTTTTTACTCATACAATTGCTTTTTTGAGTTTTGGGCAACTATATTTTTTATTAAGAATCAATAGAGGCAACTCTATTGCAAGGCAGGAGTGAAGCTGGTTTATATGTAATGTCGCTAATTAATGCACAAGCCCTGGTAGCAAAAATTGATTCATATTGGCATGACAGACTTAGACATCCCAGCAGACGTATTGTTTCTCAAATAACCAAATCTAATAATTTACCTATATCTAGTACCACTACATTCTCTGATATTTGCTCTTATTCTGCCTATTATCAAGGCAAATTAGTAAAATTGTCTCTTGCTTCAATAGAACATAAAAGTCCTAAAGCTTTTGATATTGTTCATTCTGATCTCTGGGGACCTGCCCCAGTTATTTCCAATTTAGGCTTTTGATATTTCATTTTATTTATTGATGATTTTAGTAGATTCACATGGATTTATTTTCTTAAAAACAAAGATGCATTTGTTACTTTTCTTAATTTTGAATCTTATGTTAAAAGGCAATTTAATTCTTCAATAAAAGCTTTTCACTCAGATTAGAGTAGAGAATACTAAAACTTAAACCAATGTTATCTCAAAAATGGAATAATTCATGGAATTTCTTGTCCTTATACCCATGAACAAAAAGGTCTTTCTGAGAGAAAAAATTAGGCGCATAGTTTATACAAGTTTAACTTTATTAGCTCATGCACATATGCGTTTTCATTTTTGGACATATTCATTCACTCATACTGTAAATTCAATAAACATATAGCCAATACCCATTCTTAAAAATAAATCACCATTTTTTATTTTATTTAAATTAGATTCAAATTACGGTGAAACTACGACTTTTGGTTGTACTATTTATCCTTGTTTAAGACGATATAACACACATAAATTTAGTTTTCGAACTAAACCATGCACCTTCTTTGAAAGATCTCCACATCATGCAGGATTCTTTTGTTTACATATTGATAAGGATAAGGTGTACGTTACTAAACATGTTTCCTTTGATCAAAAGTCTTTTCCCTTTATATCTGTAGGTACTAAAGGTAATTCTGCCAATGCTTCTACGACTCAAATTCACCTACATGGTTATACATATAAACTAATTCTCAACTGTCAAAATTCCCAGGAGCATTATCTTTACCCAACCCCTCAGTTTCATCTTTTAAAACCACAACATTCTTCTACACGGCACCAATCCCCTACTTCACATACACTGTCATCATCAGTCTCCCCTTCTCCACTTTTACATTGGCGTTACTCCAACACTAGCCCTAGAAACTCATCTCCTCCTAGACTTAATGTTATTGTTGATCTTTCTAGCTACAACTCTCCCTTACCTTCACCTCCTCCACGTACTCACCCTATGCAATTACGTCCAAAAACATGCAAAATGCCAAGCTCGCATTGCACTAAAAACCCAACTTGCCCTTGATTATTTGGAACATGAACCATGTACTTTTAACGAAGCTAATAATTATCAAGAATGGAAAGTTGCTATGCCTAATGAGATGCAGGCATCTCTCGACAATTCTACCTGGACTCCTGTCCCACCTCCTTCTCATGCCAATGTCATTCCTAACGAATGGGTGTATCGCATCAAACAGAAATATGATTGGACACTAGACTATTACAAGGCAAGGTTGGTTGCCAAAGGCATTAATCCAAGTAGCTGGCCTTGACTATAAGGAAACCTTCAGTCCCGTTGTCAATGCCACCACCATTAGAATTGTCCTTGCTCTTTGCTGCCTAGCATAGTTGGACTATGAAGCAATTGGATATCTCTAATGCATTTCTTCATGGGTGTGTCAATGAGGTTCTTTACATGCATCAACCATAAGGGTTTGTTGTAAATCCATCTTATGTGTGTAAATTAAATAGATCAATTTATGGCTTGAAGCACGCCCCTAGAACATGGTTTTCATGCCTTTAGTAATTCTTGTTCAAACTTGGTTTTTCCTCTTCAAGGGTTGCTTCCTCCTTATTTAGTTTTTGAAAGGATGTTGATGTTGCTTATCTATTTGTATATGTTGACGATATCATCTTGACAAGAGCTAACTCCTCGTTCCTTCAAATTTTTATTTCTAAGCTTCAACAAGAATTTCCAGTCAATGATTTGGGTTTGCTTCATTATTTCCTTGATATCGACGTTAAACATGGCCTCTACTTCTCACAAAAGAAATACATACATGATCTTCTTGACAAGCATGATATTTGAACTCGTGTGGTACTCCTATGGTAGCCAGTAAAGTCTTGTCTAAAAGTAGTGGTTCTCCTATTGAGAATGGTCATGTCTGTCATCAAATTGTTGGTGCACTTCAATATTTAACTATTACTAGCCCAGACCTCTATTTCTCAGTGAACAAACCATCTAATTTATGCACTAACAGATTTGTATTGGAAGGCCTTAAAAAGCCTTCTTCGTTACTTGAATGGGATGGCTTCTTTTGAATTGACCTATTCTAGTCAATCCTCTTTAATGTTAACATGCGATGCTAATAGTGAGTAGAGAGGTGAGATAGACTGATTGTCGTTCAACATCAAGTTATGGTATTTTTCTAGGAAGTTCATTGATTTCTTGTTCATTAAAAAAGCAACCGACTGTTGCTAAATCTTCAAGAGAAAGTGAGTACAATGCTCTAGGTAATGCAACTTTAGAAAACATTTGGATTAAGTCGTTGCTTCAAGAGCTTGGTTTTGCTATCCAAATTTTAGATATATGGCGTGATAATTTGGGAGCCATTTATTGCCTCTTATCCAGATTTTCATGCTAGAATCAAGCATATTGCACTAGACTATCATTTTTTTCGTGAACAAATTTCCCTAGGACTTGTTAAGGTGCATTTTCTTCCTACCACTGACCAGCTGGCTGATTTATTCACCAAGCCCTTGTCTCTTCCTCGTTTCTCAGTTCTGCTTCAACAATTTCATCTTCAGACCGATCAAGGGCTTGCCGGTGTGGGGTGGGTGTTAAGATAACAGCTTGCAACTAATAACTATAGATTATTCACAAGCTTAACTTATCCTTAACTTGTATTTATCATCAACTTACTTAGTTTATTTGTTGTGGTGTCGTTATCTTGTATAATGAACACTATATATACACCTCTGCACTTGAAATATATGAAAAGAATATACATTCAGTCATATTATTTAGCTTTCTCTACACAAAACATATCATGCAAGAGCATTATATACATGTTTCATGCTCTAAATAATACATTCTAAATAGGAAATAAGTATAAATAAAAAATATATAAATAATACTTAATGAATAAGGGCTTTTTATAAAATTGGAAATTTGAAAAAAAAATATTCAAAGAAATGAATGACTTTAAAAAATATTTATAGGAATGGGGTTTCTTTTTGTTTATTGTCCCATAGTCCAACCAGTCGGACAAGGAAGAAAATTTTCTCTTCTGGGTCCGCTCATTCCTCATGCAGACCAAAAAAAAAACCAAAAAAAGGCTTAACAGCAGCTAGAGTGTAACAGTTTTAAAGTGCCACATTCACCACTCCTTGAGATGATAATTTAATTTTAACGTATTTTAATAAATAATTATTTTTAACAATATTTTTTTTATATGATAACTAACTGCATATAATGTGAATGCTTGAATTATCCACACTGCACAAGTCCATGTAATCGTCCAACTCGTTGTTCTTTCTTTTTTTTTTTTTTAATTTTCAAATGATAAAATTATTTTTCTCATTTTTTATTTTTCTTCTCACATGTATTATTAAAAGGAATATCCAACTCCTTGTTCATTTTTTATTTTAAAAAATAAAATTATTTTTCTCACTTTTTTTTTTTATATAAAAATAGGTGTGATTCCTCCTAGATTTCTCCAAGTTTATTCCTATATGTTGTAGTCATGTTCTTTTCTAAAGGCCTCGATGCCGGAGAAAGCAGTAATGTTTAATATTGCAAGAGTCATTCCACTGAATTAGGTGTGACAATGATCTCTTATATATATATATATATATATATATATATATATATATATATCTGTTTGTCATATTTTAGGGTTTTTTTTTTATTTACTAAAAATATATTTCACTCCTTTAGACTGTATTTTTCTATTCTTTTTTCACTATATATTTAAATGTCATCACTATCCCTATTGCATGCATAAATATCCTTGTTAAGTGAATAGCTTAGGATATTAATTGGGTTTAATTAACAAAATCTAGCAATAAAATGAATCATGATTTATTAGGGGGCTGCCCCTGTATCCAAATGACCTAAAAATATCTAACACCATTTCAAGGCATATCCAATTTTCTGAACTCAGTGTAATGAAATTATTCTAATTACTTCAGTCACATTGAGCGATAACTCTATTCTTTTTAAAATTATATTTACATATGACTCTGAATCTTTTAAGCTCCCTTATCATCAATAAATCTGCATCATTATGGAGTTTTACCAATGTGTTACTCCATATACCTTAACCCATCAATGCTTTAAACCTACCCATTGTCACTGCTCCATTATCAACTAGAGAAGGACAGGACCAAACCTCATCCAATCTCTTAGGTATAGGCACGAGAATCCAGCACATCTCAACCTGAATTCCCCATTTCAAATCCCTGGTGAATCGCTATTCCTATTTGTGCATCCTCACCAAATCAAAACAACTCTTCTCTCGTTAACCCCACCTGTCCTCCATATGGACGATATCAGTAAGCTTGACAATCCACAAATGAAGTCATTTAAAGTGGAAGCCCTTGAAGATAACTACCAAGGGGAATTTTGAATGTTTCACCCACTCGCAAGAAACTAATTCATAAAATTTAACCATGCAATAATCAGGAAACAGAGAAAATCATAAAATAACTAAAAATTTATTTACCCTCACGAGTTGCTTGAGGTGAATTGTTAGAATTGATTAGTAGCTCGGGAGAAAATTTTATTAATGCATCATCTAATTTTTATGAGAGCGAACATAATTTGATCAACAGATCATTGCTTGTAGTAAATGATAATTTGTCAATAGAAAGTGAAGAAGATACGTTCAAATGACTTTTTTTTTTTTTTTTGTTCCATATGATCTTGAATTAGAAAAAAGTTAAAGATGAGGGCATTTTAGGTGTTTAAAAAGTTTCATTTGACTTTCTGGCATTTGCTTAACCAAAAAACTTGTCACAAGTGATGGAAGGACCCATTAGTACAATAGAAATAAAATAGAAGGATGTTTAAAATTTCTTTTAGAAAATAAGGGATGAAGTGTGCTTCAAAATAAACTCTAAGGATGTAAGTTTGTATTATTAAAAAAAATATACTAATGATAACAATGTACTACAAATAATATTTACATGTATATGCTACCAAAGGATCTAATTGGTGTGCTTTACTAATTAGTAGAAAAGCGTAATAGTGGTACATATGCATTGCAACAAAGAGCTAATACGTATGTCTATGTACCAGTAAATCAATCTCAATATATATAATTAATTTCAATTTTAAAATTAATATTAAATTATTATATACTATTTGTCAAATAATTATACATAATACATTCATGTGTCATTAATTGACATTATTTTACAGAAAATTATCATATTAAAAAAATTTAAATAGAAAATTAGAGACATTAATTGCTATATAAAAAAATTTAAAATTTAAAATGTAAAATGTAAAATTATAAATACAAAGCTAAAAATTAAAAAATTTTAATAATTTGTAAACAAAAAATTAAAAAACAACTTAAAAAGTGAAAAAATGTAAATAAAAAAATTAAGATTTTTAAAGTAATTTATTAATTATATAAACTTTTAACTATATAAAGTTAGCAATAGCATAATAGATTATCATAAATTATTTTATTCAAGTTTAATAAATTTTTTTTAAAATTATGCCACACATTATTATAAATTGTTATAACTATTTCACATATGTATATAATTTGCAATTATATTTTAGTTTTATTTTTCATTATAAAATAATTAATATTATTTATTTGATTAATTATTTGAAATTAGTTCATTCAAATTTAATAAATTTTTTGAAACTATACTACATAAGATTGAAGGTATAAGTTAATAGACCATCGTTTTGTTATAAATTTTTATTTTATAATTTTATTTTCACGACTATAAGTTTTATAAGATAGTAATTAGTTATTCACTTAATTATTTATTTATTTAATAACAAAATATTAGTTTTATTTAAATTTTAGTACTATAATTATACCATAAAATGCATGGGTTTTGCAGCTAATATATTATTAATTCTATTCTCATAGTTAATTTTAAATCATTTCTTATCATTTATCAAACTATTGTATATAACAAAATCACGTGTCATTATTTTATATTACATTATAAAAAATGTCATATCAAAAAATATTTCTAAATAAAAAATTAGAAAATTCAACAATCACAATAAAAAAAATTTAAAACTAAAAATTAAAAATTAAAAAATATAAAATAAAAATTTTAAATAGAAAATTTAAATCATATGAAGATATTTTGCATACGAAATTAGAAAATCTAAAAAATAAAAATTCTAAACTATTTCTAAATAGAATAGTTAAAATTATAAAAATAAAAATTTTAAATAGGCAAGATATTCTGAAAAGAAAATCACAAAAATCTAAAATGTAAAAATTCTAAATTATTTCTAAATAAAAATTAGAAAATTTAAAAAATAAAAATTCTAAATAGGAAACTAAAATTTAAATTAATTTCATTGATTGTTCAAAATTTTTAGTATAAAAAGACAAATGATAGTATAATAGATTATCATGAATTAATTTATTTAAATTTAATAAATTTACTTTTAAAATTATGTTATACAAGATTAAACGTATAAATCAATAGATAATCTTTTATTATAATTATCTCAGATATGTATATATAGTTTGCAATTATTTGTTAATTTTATTTTTTATTATGAAATATTTAAAATTATTTGTTTGATCGATTATCATGAACTATTTGATTCAAGTTTAATAAATTTTCTATTGAAATTGTGTCACATAAGAGTGAATATATAAATCAATAAATAATTTTTTATTATAACTAACTCTGTACATAATTATAAATTCAAAAATTTTACTTTATTATTTTAGCTACTTGATAATAATTTTTATTAATTTATATATAAATTTTAATCATTTAACTAATTAAATAATTATTTAATAAAAATAAATATTATATTTATTAAAAATTTAATATTGTATTCATATCGATGCAATACGCGAATTCACCACTGGTTATATATTATTCATGCACCACTAAAAAAAGGTCTAATAGCTGGGTAAATCTATGTCAATAATTGATACTTATAATTGGATATTTATTTTACTGTAAAGGTATAATATATAGTTATATGAATGTATCATTAGAAGGTTGTATCAGAATTTCGTATCACTATAAAAACATAATAATTATACTTACGTACTACCAAAAAAACTGTAACAATTGTAATAGTTTTAACATTTAAAAAAACAATTCCAAGACTTTTAAGAGATTACATTAGGGAAATGTCTTTAATGTGGAAATATTATAACCACTAAGAATAAAAATATAATTTCGCTTGTTAAGCATTTATAGAAAATAAAAGATTAAAATAGCTAAGAGCTAATTATTTCCAAGAGAAAACACTTGCCACTGAAGATATTCAAATTCTATAAATTATATCAAATATATATATATACGTGTGTGTGTGTGAAAGAGCTTGACTTCCCCTTTATTTCATATTGTCATGTGTTTATGTATATTTACCTAATCTTTAGCCCTTGTTTGGATTGGGGTTTTTGAAGGGTTAGCAGAGTTTTATAAGTTAAAAAACTCTAACACCCTATTTAGGAAATTAATTCTCATAATAGGATAAGGTTTTTAGAAGGTTTGAAACCTTTTAAAACCTCCATTTTCTCAACCTACTAATTTTATGGGGTCATGAGGTAAGGTTTTTTTTTATTATTTAATTTTAACTATTTTAATTTTTCTATCTTTATTTTACATTTTTATAATTCCTATTTAGTTAAATTTTTAAAAACCTAAATCTAGAGTGTATTTTATTAATTTTAGTACAAAACTTTCATTAAACCTTACCTTCTAACTAAGCAAAGTAGACTATAAATCATATTTTACCTTACATTCTTCCTAAATAAGACAAGGTTAAATTATTAATTGTCAGTCACGTGTCTGGATTGAGTCATGATAGTTAGGTAGTTAACTTTTTCTTCTCTGATGGTTAGACTTTTGAATCATCGCTCTAATAATTACTCTATCACAAATTATTGTTTCATCATAGGTGGCTCTCTTATTTTTTAGCATAATAAGAAGTAAATTAAAGAGTCTGTAAAGGGAACTTGGAGTGGCAAGGTTGGACCTTGTCGTGGACTACTGTAACAAATCTTAACCAACACAAAGCATGTTTTATTACCAACTTTTGCAGAGTTAGTAACATAGGGTCTAGTGTATATTTAGTTATGGAGATTCTTTATTTTACTTGGAGATTTAAGTAGGAGAA